>SJYX01008033.1:0-10668 GCA_006410675.1 Oreotragus oreotragus | reverse complement strand
ACACACACACACATATATATGTGCATATATACATGTATATATTATACACATATACACACACATACATATAACAAGAACTGTCAATGAAACATCCTTGTTGTACTCCTCTCTAAGAATTAAGGTTATTTAATTTTTTTCTTCTATGTGTTAACACCTTAAAACAACCACCCCAAAAAAAGTCATATCTGAATTCCAAGGTTCATAAAAATGTCACAAGGAGGAAAAAAAGAGAGGAAAGAAAATAGGAAACCAAGTTGATTTCAGCAGGGAAGAAACCTTCCCACACACAAAGGCATTAGCCATGAAGCAAGGGAAACTGAGAGGCCCCAGTATGAAATTAGAGCTCCCTGAATTTACACTTAGACCATCAGGTAGCCTGCTTCATCTTTGGCTCCAGCTGAGCCTATGACCTGAACTATTTCACCTGCAGGACTTACCACAGCTGAATCTGGTCCAGCCAGATTCGGCTAGATCAGAAATGTGTTCAGCAATCATATGAACAAAGAAATAAATGTCTCTAATCACTTGTCTCAGAGATGCATTAAAATTCTGAATCTGAATCATCACGCTTTTAAGTAATTACATCAGTTTAAAAGTGTAACTAGGCTAGTCCCCAGCATTCGTCACAGTACAGAATGGCAATGAGCAGTAAATGAAAAATTCTGATCTCAAAACAATTCGTATTTGCATCTAAAATGCTACGATGAAACCACATGACTCCCTCCTCAAAATGTTTCATGTGACGTCTCCTTGAAGTGGCTTTCACTTTAGCTATGTGTGGCTTCCTTTATTTGCTTTAGTGACAAAAATACGAAAACGAATATAAAGAAGCAAAGACTCTGCAACAAGAGCCATCAAGTGGATACAATAACCAGCACCAAACTTTTTTTTTTCATAGTTTTAATCTAGAGAAAAAAACTCAAGGTCTAATAAAAATACCTTCTGTATATAATTCACAGTTAGCCCTTTTTCTTTTATGTTTCAGATTAGTTTGTCTTACAACACCATGATAAGGTCAGTAATAGCCAAGTGAAGCCTGGTTAATAATCCCCCTCGTTTGTGAATGGAGAAGGAAATGGCAACCCACTCCAGTACTCTTGCCTGGAGAATCCCATGGAGGGAGGAGCCTGGTAGGCTACAGTCCATGGGGTCACAAAGAGTCAGACAGGACTGAGAGACTTCACTTTTGTTTGTGAATATCAGCTGCGTATTTCTAAAAAGGAAGCAGATATCTTTGCCCCATAAGACAGCTAAGTTTTTCTCCCACAGGAAAGGCCAGTGATGTTCCCACTAAAGTGACTTTCAGCGGTAAACAATATTTTATATGAAAACAAAGCCTCGCTTTTCATCAGTTCATTGATACCACCTAATGTATTTGGCCTTGAGTGCATGTCAGCTCAGTGTCCTGGTGGGAAAAAGCCCAGGATCTGGAGTCCAAAACTCTGCTCTAACNAGAGAAAAAAACTCAAGGTCTAATAAAAATACCTTCTGTATATAATTCACAGTTAGCCCTTTTTCTTTTATGTTTCAGATTAGTTTGTCTTACAACACCATGATAAGGTCAGTAATAGCCAAGTGAAGCCTGGTTAATAATCCCCCTCGTTTGTGAATGGAGAAGGAAATGGCAACCCACTCCAGTACTCTTGCCTGGAGAATCCCATGGAGGGAGGAGCCTGGTAGGCTACAGTCCATGGGGTCACAAAGAGTCAGACAGGACTGAGAGACTTCACTTTTGTTTGTGAATATCAGCTGCGTATTTCTAAAAAGGAAGCAGATATCTTTGCCCCATAAGACAGCTAAGTTTTTCTCCCACAGGAAAGGCCAGTGATGTTCCCACTAAAGTGACTTTCAGCGGTAAACAATATTTTATATGAAAACAAAGCCTCGCTTTTCATCAGTTCATTGATACCACCTAATGTATTTGGCCTTGAGTGCATGTCAGCTCAGTGTCCTGGTGGGAAAAAGCCCAGGATCTGGAGTCCAAAACTCTGCTCTAACCACGGTGACTCACTACATGACCCTGGAAGAGAACTGAAGCTCCCCTGGCCTCAGGGTGATTGCAAGGCTAGAGCTAGCGAATGCACGTGTGAGTATTATTCCTAACATTTTCAGAATAGGAAGCTCAAAAGTATGTAAATTCATTATTTATCTACTTTGATCAAGATTCTACATGGAAACAAAGCAGCTAACAGGTTAACAAGGTATTCTCTTCCAATATAATCACGTGAAATTATATATTACAAGACATATGCCATTAATAAACACACCACCTCTCCAATCACTATCCCAGGGAAATTCACTCCTCCTTCAAATGGCAAAGAATTAAAATAAGTCTCAGAGTAGGCAAAGGCCTCGAAAAAAAAAATGTTTTTATCATTCTAAAGTACAGTTATAGAAAAATACATCAATTAGGTAACAAAAAGGTCAAGGACAACAATTACACAAGAATCTCCCTTTTGTTTGTTCTTTTAAATAGAAGCCACAACTTCCTTATTAACACAGGTGGGATTTTTTCCCATGTTATATATGCAGAACCTAAAATAAATTTGTGAACTCAATCACCCAAACTGACTGGCTCCAAAAATTCATTTGGTTGCCAGGCTTATTAGATAGAGGCCCAGGCAAATTTACTAAGGACATAACTCGGGACAAATAACTAAAAAGAAGCGGTAAAATAATCCATGTGTTTAAATAAAAGATTGAAAAGGTTAAAACCAGAAAACAAGATGAGCAAGATTAAACCAAATTATAGTGTGTCACTTTAAATTTTGTGCTTAGAGTTGTATAAAATAATCACAAAAATCTAGAGTAAAGGAGACCTGGCTTATACGTTTACAAGAAAATGCCTGAGAAGAGGGATAAGGAAGTCAGGGTCTCCATAAGTCAAGGCTACCAGAACAAGTAACCCAACTTGGTCTACATTAATTAAAAGTATGAGATTAGGGGCAAAAAAAAAAAAGAAGTCACTAACATCGTTACATTTTAGTGATGATCAGGTATAGCTTTCCAGTCAATTTGTTTGCTGGAGAGGAAAAAAAAAAAGATTAATTATGTTCCAGGCATCATGCTAAGCCTAGGGAGATGAAGTGAATAAATTCTTGCTTGTGAAGATTTCACAATTAAAGAGAAAGTTGTGTTACAAGTATTTGTGACACCCTTTCAACACAAAGTACAAGAGGCAACATAGACAGCTATGCCTGAGGGAATCTGAAAAATAGTTTTACACAAAAGAAGGACACAATAATGAGCAACAGGGTTTGGTGCCGAAGTAGAATAAAGAGAAAGCCATGGAAGGTTTTACTGGGAGTTTTACGTCATTCAGTTTAGTTCCATCAACTTTATACCGACCAAAACTGACTCACATGCAGAATACACGTATGAATACAATTCTCCCTGTTCCCAAGAATTACACTGTAATAAACTGCAGAGACTTAAAATATGTTCAATACAATATGGCATATGCTATATTACAAATATTTTCAATATTCAGGCAATAAGGGTCAAATTCGATAATATAGAGTTCTTACAATTCAGTCAAGAAAAGGTCACCAATCAAATACGCACAGCAGAATCAGATATTTATTTTAATTGATCATTCTAGTGATGATATCAGAGAAAGGACAAGTTTGAAAGCAAAGAGCCTAATGTTGGGAGGATACAGCAGCACTGGGTAGAGCATTTAAAAGATCTGAACAGAATAACAGACTTAATTAACTGGAGAGATGGTGGTCAGACCACCCAGGGTTAAAAACACAGGAGAACAAATAACCCACTTTATTTTCATCCTTACCCATCCACAGCAACTGCTGCATATAAGGTTTGAGAGAAAGATCCAGAAAAAAGACTAGGTTGCAAACACAGATGTGTTACTCCTCAGCCTAGAAGCCAGAGTAAATCCTATGTGCATAAGGGGGTAGGACTGCCTGGAAGAACTTTTAAAGGGATAAAGGAACGTCCACACTTAGGACTCAATAAAGACGAGCTGACGAGGAAGTCAGAGGAGGAAATCCACGACAGACAATGAGGACAATGTCTGAGGAAGAAAGAAGTAGACCCATTGGGCCAAGTATCACAGAGACCAGCAACTGGACAGTCACCGGTGACCTCTGCCAAGTGCTTCAGAGGAACGGCAGAGGCCCCCAACCTACAGTGGACTCGACGGTGGTCAGGAAGTCTTTGCTTTAATACAGGCTACTTCTAGAAGAACACCACCGCGCTTTCCAGGGAGCTGTCCAACAATAAAACAACAGTACCCAACATCTCCTGAGGGCTCTTTCTAAGCAGGCAGTGGGGAAGGCCTTTCACACACGGTTCCTCTCACAGTCACTTCTGCTGCTGCTAAGTCACTTCAGTCGTGTCCGACTCTGTGCGACCCCATAGACGGCAGCCCACCAGACTCCCCCGTCCCTGGGATTCTCCAGGCAAGAACACTGGAGTGGGTTGCCATTTCCTTCTCCAATGCATGAAAGTGAAAAGGGAAAGTGAAGTCGCTCAGTCGTCTCCGACTCTAAGCGACCCCGTGGACTGCAGCCCACCAGGCTCCTCTGTCCATGGGATTTTCCAGGCAAGAGTACTGGAGTGGGGTGCCACTGCCTTCTCCGCTCACAGTCACTACCACCTTCAAAATCAGTATTACTGTTTCCACTTTTTCAGTAAGAAAAAATGGGTTCAGGATGATTGCAAAAATTCCCCCATGAACACACAGCTGGCACATGGAGAAAGGAGAATTGAAATGAAGGTTCTGTCAAACCATAAACCTCTTTCCACATTTTGATTATGCTTCCCCATCATTGGAAATGGAGGGAGGGGATGTGTTAACCATTTAACACGAAGGTCCTTTTTTTTTGGAAGATGGTTGAAGTAGTTGACTTTTAAAGACACATCCACCTTCAATAGCCCATGATTCTCTCACATACTTTGCTCACAGGTCTAATAGCTGTAATAGCTATAGAATTCCAGATCTAAATGCTCAGCACTTTTTATGCTATCTTTATTTTAAAATAAACCCATATCTTAGCAATGTTCCCATTATACTACACAGAGAAAATTCATATTAATTTCATTTATTTTTGCCAAAAACTGAAAGTACAGTCTATGAAGACAGTTAATCACTCCCTTTTCTGCACTCCACAGCATGCCACATCTTCTGCTATTAAAGTAACTGTAACTTATATTGTGACTTGCTTTCACACCCACTGCTGGACAGTAACCTTCCAAGATTGTCTACTTTATTTTAAGCCCTGAGAACACAACACAGGGCCAGGAGTCACTAAAACTCTGATGTTTGAAAGGAAAGAATGGAAGGATGGATGAGGAGATGAATTGTTTGGTAAGTGAAGGAAATAATATTTTTTAAAACAGCCAATTTACAATCAATAATGCATTATTTAATCTATTTACCAACTGGGAGATTTCAAATGAGTCATACTTGAAGGAAGCAGTATGGAAAATTGAGTGATACAAGCAGCATGAGATATGGACTTAAAAAGAGAAATGAATGTTCACTCTCAAAAAGACTCCTGAAATACAGAATTTTTCCTGGATTCAGTGTCACCCAAAGGCAAAAAAAAAAAAAAAAAAATCAATTCACTAAATTATTTTTTAAAGATCAGTTGCTTTTTAAACCTCTTATCAAAGAAGGCCAATCTTATCCTAAATAAATAATTAATCATGGAATTTCAGGTGTGGCCCATGGGAGATGTTCAAAGAGAGAAAGCTTCATAGGGCACTTTGAAATCACTCCAAAAGTGTCTACCTCTATGTTTCAAGAACTAGTCAGTCTACAGATGTGTCTAGCAGAGGTCTGTTCTCTAACCTCAAGTCTCAGACTTTTTTCCTACCAAGAGTCATATGATATGACACTCACTTGCACAAAACACTAGCATGAGTGAATCCAGGTTCCAATAAGCTATGCTCGACAATGTTCATGGAAACAAAGGCAAACATTGCCCCAAGGATGTCTGATCTCCACTGTGATTAAAGGCATATCGGCAGGATCAAGAGGACTGCAAGCTATGCAAATACCCACCGTGACAGCTGCAGCTCCATCCCTTCTTCTCCCGCATGAGGAAACACATCAGAATGCAAGTGAAAGTAACATTTTTAGGTTGAACTTGAATCCACCCTGGTTTATATATAGATGTTTCAAAGTATGTCATTTGCAAACTTCTGTAGGTTATCAGTAGCTGCTAATGCCTCACAGCTGAGTGTAACACAGACCTGTGTTGTGACACCACAGTTGGAAGCCACTGGCCTCTTTTAGGCCTCAGTGAAACTTAAACTAGTTATCAAATTACAATCAGACTCCCTGGGTTAGCCAAATTCAATGGCCTTAGGAGCTGTTTATCAACAACTTTGAAAGACTGAGTGCCAGAAGTCGGAGCAGGCACAAGACGCACGTTCCGGCTCTGGTCAAGTGGGGTGCTGAGCGGCCTTCCTGGTGTGATATGAAAAGTAAACAAGGAACTTGGCCTGTCCTCAATTACCCCACTAAACCACCATGGTGTTAGGCTATCATGCTGACTTTAGTACCGGCCTGTATCCCAAATAAAAGCAAGCAAAATACAAGCAACGCCTCCAGAAAATCACTGTGAAAATGCATCTGCTAGTCAGGTTTTCTGGAAAGGTCCTACTTCAGAGCAGATTTAGTATTTGATAGCTTAACGCTGGGGGTACAGCGGGACTGAGAAAAGATACGAGTGAAGGAAATTTCAGTAGGAAAGGGCAAGAGACGTAAGAGCACTCAGACCATGGTGGTCCTCACCCAGACAAGGGCCATCATGGGATGGATGCTAGACTGGGGCCCCTCAGTGAAGGACTTGAGCTCCAAGAAGTTCAAAGGTTAGCACGGGGGCACAGAGGGCAAGAAGAGTGAAGCAACCCAGCCCATGGTGCCGGAGGTTCCACAGGAGGAAGTAAGCCAAGATGAATCTTTGCTCACTTCTTCCGTTTCAAGAGGCCCTGACAACTTGACGTGGTTTTATAAGAAGTTACTGGAATAGGGAAAAGCCCAGAAATCATGCCATGTGGGAAGAAGCTAGAAGACTTAAGAACATGAAAGCTGTTTTTAATATCAAATAAACTCTTTTGTAAAAGGCAGAAAAGGTTCATTTTTTCGAACTCTATTGGGCAAAGCTAGGAACGACGAACATGTACTTAAGAGCCTCAGACCGACATCAAACATCAGGAAACACTCTAGTGAGCAGAAATGGCCAAGTTAGAGCAGGAACTCTTAGGAAGTTGGGAGCTCTTTCTCACTAGATGTGTTCACAAGGCAGTGAGATACAATCCCGCAGGGAGTCTGGACAAGGGTTCCATACTGAAGAAGGCCTGAGCCAGATTTCTGGGGCACCTTCCAATTCTAAGAGTCTGATTTGTTCATTTTTGTTAGGTTCAGACTTGAGCAAGTATGAGAGATAAAAGGTCTCCTGTTTCCCTCCCCCATTCACAATCAGAGTACTGGCTCCAGGCCAAAAAGATTTCCAAGGTTTCTTCTAACTCCAAATATCCATAATTTTAGACTTAGATCTCATTTACACTCAAATAAATGAGGATCATGTGGTTTCTCCATTCAGAAAATCCCCACTATCCATGCCAGTGTTAAATGTCTTTAACTGGTTAAAAAAAAAAAAAAANTCAAGAACTAGTCAGTCTACAGATGTGTCTAGCAGAGGTCTGTTCTCTAACCTCAAGTCTCAGACTTTTTTCCTACCAAGAGTCATATGATATGACACTCACTTGCACAAAACACTAGCATGAGTGAATCCAGGTTCCAATAAGCTATGCTCGACAATGTTCATGGAAACAAAGGCAAACATTGCCCCAAGGATGTCTGATCTCCACTGTGATTAAAGGCATATCGGCAGGATCAAGAGGACTGCAAGCTATGCAAATACCCACCGTGACAGCTGCAGCTCCATCCCTTCTTCTCCCGCATGAGGAAACACATCAGAATGCAAGTGAAAGTAACATTTTTAGGTTGAACTTGAATCCACCCTGGTTTATATATAGATGTTTCAAAGTATGTCATTTGCAAACTTCTGTAGGTTATCAGTAGCTGCTAATGCCTCACAGCTGAGTGTAACACAGACCTGTGTTGTGACACCACAGTTGGAAGCCACTGGCCTCTTTTAGGCCTCAGTGAAACTTAAACTAGTTATCAAATTACAATCAGACTCCCTGGGTTAGCCAAATTCAATGGCCTTAGGAGCTGTTTATCAACAACTTTGAAAGACTGAGTGCCAGAAGTCGGAGCAGGCACAAGACGCACGTTCCGGCTCTGGTCAAGTGGGGTGCTGAGCGGCCTTCCTGGTGTGATATGAAAAGTAAACAAGGAACTTGGCCTGTCCTCAATTACCCCACTAAACCACCATGGTGTTAGGCTATCATGCTGACTTTAGTACCGGCCTGTATCCCAAATAAAAGCAAGCAAAATACAAGCAACGCCTCCAGAAAATCACTGTGAAAATGCATCTGCTAGTCAGGTTTTCTGGAAAGGTCCTACTTCAGAGCAGATTTAGTATTTGATAGCTTAACGCTGGGGGTACAGCGGGACTGAGAAAAGATACGAGTGAAGGAAATTTCAGTAGGAAAGGGCAAGAGACGTAAGAGCACTCAGACCATGGTGGTCCTCACCCAGACAAGGGCCATCATGGGATGGATGCTAGACTGGGGCCCCTCAGTGAAGGACTTGAGCTCCAAGAAGTTCAAAGGTTAGCACGGGGGCACAGAGGGCAAGAAGAGTGAAGCAACCCAGCCCATGGTGCCGGAGGTTCCACAGGAGGAAGTAAGCCAAGATGAATCTTTGCTCACTTCTCCAGTTTCAAGAGGCCCTGACAACTTGACGTGGTTTTATAAGAAGTTACTGGAATAGGGAAAAGCCCAGAAATCATGCCATGTGGGAAGAAGCTAGAAGACTTAAGAACATGAAAGCTGTTTTTAATATCAAATAAACTCTTTTGTAAAAGGCAGAAAAGGTTCATTTTTTCGAACTCTATTGGGCAAAGCTAGGAACGACGAACATGTACTTAAGAGCCTCAGACCGACATCAAACATCAGGAAACACTCTAGTGAGCAGAAATGGCCAAGTTAGAGCAGGAACTCTTAGGAAGTTGGGAGCTCTTTCTCACTAGATGTGTTCACAAGGCAGTGAGATACAATCCCGCAGGGAGTCTGGACAAGGGTTCCATACTGAAGAAGGCCTGAGCCAGATTTCTGGGGCACCTTCCAATTCTAAGAGTCTGATTTGTTCATTTTTGTTAGGTTCAGACTTGAGCAAGTATGAGAGATAAAAGGTCTCCTGTTTCCCTCCCCCATTCACAATCAGAGGACTGGCTCCAGGCCAAAAAGATTTCCAAGGTTTCTTCTAACTCCAAATATCCATAATTTTAGACTTAGATCTCATTTACACTCAAATAAATGAGGATCATGTGGTTTCTCCATTCAGAAAATCCCCACTATCCATGCCAGTGTTAAATGTCTTTAACTGGTTAAAAAAAAAAAAAAAATCACCTGAATCCCCAACGCTTCTGAATAGCATTTTCTCTAATCCACTTGAAAGCGGTGGTGGATAACATCTGAGTGTGATGTTATATGTAGAAACTGTAGAAAGACTTTTTAATATGTGAAATCTATAGTTAAATCACCACTCAGCCTTTTTTTAAGACTTAAGAATCCCAGGTGCTGTCGTAACTTAAAATCCTTTAATCACTGGGAGGGGATCTGTTTTGCTCCCCCCAACATATTCCACATTTTTCACATCTATTTCTAGAAGTGTCTGTGCCATGAGACAGCACCCGTGTAGTATGTGGAGGTGAAGACAAGAGTGATTCCCTCCTGGCTGCTAAATACAAACGGGGAAAGGCCGACGATGACGAGATTGTTATGTAGGAAACTATAGCTTTTCCTTGACGGAAACGTATTTCTATCCCACATTAAGTCCCGGCTCGCAAACCAAAGCCTGGAAAGCCCGGGCTGGCCTGCTTTAATGTGGAGCCATATGACCAAGTCTGGGACAGTGCTGATCCATCTGTGGTCCTCCACAAGAGCCCCTGGAGAGCAGGCGCCTCCTACACTGCCGCCCTGTTGACATGGACCCCAAAGCCACACTTTTCTCAAAGGCTTCACCATGCAGAGGTGCCATCAGGAGAGCTGACTCACAAGGAGCCTGCATTCCGGGCCTGAAAGAGTCTTTCTTATTATTACACAAATATCTCATATCTGGGCCTGCAATACATTTTACATCTCTATTTTGACTCCAAAATGTATTAACTTTTATTCATCTGGATTTGCATGTTTCTTAAAGTAAGCAATACAGCTGTAAGTGAACCCTGGGCCTCCCCAATGCCTGTCACCATAGTTCATCCCTCAACCTAGCATCATCCCCAATCTTCCCCATGAAAAATCTTCCCCTGCCTTTAAGTAAACTAACCTATATAACCTTTGACTGACACTGACTCACTGAAAACCAAGCACTCCCTGGGTAAGCCACCACTGCCTGCAGCTTCTGCAAGCTGGTTACTGCACAGAAATCATAGGACTCCCACTATGAAACAGAGCATTTCAAAACTCATGTGAAAAAATCCTTCTACAGGACTGGCACTTAGAAATTAAGAAACTCCTCACATATATGAGCCACCCACGATTTAAGATCCACAAAAAAAAAAAAAA
>SJYX01008032.1:0-10296 GCA_006410675.1 Oreotragus oreotragus | reverse complement strand
GATTCATGGGGTCGCAAAGAGTCGGACACGACTGAGCGACTGAACTGAACTGAACTGAGGTACTCGGTAAACATTCATACTTCCCTTTGGGCCCTTTTAGGATTCAACTTCCCCATCTGTAATGAGTGTGTGCACCTATGAGGCTGAGCCTTTCTCTGCTTCAAGGGTTGGGGGACTCTGGATTCACTTTCAGGAGAGCTGGACTCTCTGCTCTGGATGACCCAGCTGGAGGATAATGGCAGGTCACTGATGGACATTTAATTTCTCTGAGAATCCAGGTTCTCATCACCAAAATGCAAATAATCCTATTCTTAATTTAGAATAGTGTAAGGACAAGTAGATTAAAATATTACTTTTATAGGCACTGTTTGTATGAAAGTGAAAGTGAAGTCACTCAATCATGTCCGATGCACCGTCCCTGGAATTTTCCAGGCGAGAATACTGGAGTGGGTTGAGAATACTGGAGTGGGTTGCTGTTTCCTTCTCCAGGGGATCTTCCCGACCCAGGGATCGAACCCAGGTCTTCTGCACTGTAGGCAGACGCTTTACCGTCTGAGCCACCAGGAAGTCATGAAGTCAGGTTTGTATGAAGTGCCATACAAAACACTGGTGACAATTCCCTCGACCATGCAGTCTCTGAAGGCAGAGATTTTCTCATTCATGCCCAAGTTTCCCGCACCCCCACCCCAGCTTAACCTAGTGACTGATGCCTAGCAGAGAGTCAAATAACTATCTGTTGACTGGTGAATAAATGGGGGAGAATGACTGCTCTGACAGTTCAGATGGGAAAGAGCGGGAGCTAGGAGGTGGGCACAGGTTTTGGCAGATGGGTTGGGGGTGCTTCCTGAACTGGAATAAACAGTGTAGAGTTGGGGAACACGTTTCTGGCATGGGGTTGCTGGGGACTGGAAAGAGCCTGATTCGTGGGGGTCTGGGAGGAGCCCAGTTGAACTGAGCGGGGGGCTGGAAGGAAAATCTCAGTACCCCATCCACATTTGCCTTCCTAATTTTGCGTGTGGGCCTGAAGGGGCCTGTGGCCCGGAGGGGCCTAATTATTCTCTTAGCCATTTCAACCCAGGGCTCTAGGAGCTTCTTTTCAGGCTTATAATGGACAATGCTAATGTCATTATTAATATTTAATAGTAATGATGCTAATAATGCCTTGCATTTATGCGGTCTCTCCAAAGAGCTCAAAGAACCCTGAGATCTTTTTTTATGCACAATTTGGCCAGTGTGGGAGGTGGAGGGTGGGAGGTCAGGGGCAGCCAACAAAGGATGGAGCCATAGGGAAACCGAAGCCCAGAAAGGCTGGCCCAAGGTCCCGGATGGTGGAGGCGGAGCTGGGCTGGGATCGGGCGCTGGGGTTCCCTGTCTGGGGCTCTGCCCTCCACCTCTCCAGGACATGCAGGGTCATGTTTTGACTTTGCCAGAAGACTCCCCCACCAAGGATGGCCTCCTCCTCAAAGCACGGCCCTGGATGGGGCAGGGCTGCTGGGCAGCGGCCTCTGAGTGCTCTTTACCAAGCCCGCCCTGTGTGGCTAACGCACAGCCTGGGCACATGGGAGCCGGAGGGGCAGGTGAGGACACGGGTCCTTGGCCAGATTCTGCAGGCCTCCCTGAGCCTCAGGCCAGGCCCTGCTGTCTGGCCTCCCCGGATGGCTGAGATGTCATCTCCTGGAAGCAGCTTCAGTCCACCCATGTCAGGCTGCAGGCCCTCTCTCTGCTCGGTCTTCTTGTGCTGACTTTGCTGTCTTTATATTCCCTGCTACAATCTGTCAGGGCCAGAAACATACCCCAAAGATGCAGTCACAAAAAGTCCAGCACATGAGAATTTCGGGGCTGCTACGAAGCACTGTCCAGGGAGCTGCACTTGTATAAGGATGGTGGGTGGTGCCCCTTGAAGGAGACGGTGCGGAAGAGAGTGGAAGGCTATGGGCTTTGGCGTCTGACAGCTATTGATTCCAGCCCCACTCACTGTATTGATTGTCTGGTGACCTTAGGCTTCTCTGAGCCTCAATTTCCTCTTCTGTAAAATAGAGGTGAGATGATCTGCCTCAGAGGGCTGCGTGGGTCAGAGGAGGGAGGCACCCATGTTGGACCGCAGCAGAGGAGGCAGCGGGATACTCATCGGCCCTGGCACCCGTGCGGGGAGCGTCCTGTGTGAGTGATGCCCGTGGCGGTGTCCTGAGCAGGCTGTCCTGAGATGTGACCTTGCTGCCTCTGCTGCCTAGCCTCCCTCTGTTTCTGCCCATTTCTGAGTCAGTTTCTACAGCCTCCTCTGGTTCTGTGATCCACCTGATAACCTCCTGGTGAATGTCCTTTTTGCTTACGACAGCCGAAGTCTGCTTCTGCTGCCTGCAACCCAGAGCCTGGACTAATTCAGGGTTCAAAGTTCCTAGCACAGTGCCTAGAACAGAAGAAGTGCCCAGCCAGAAGCTGGGAGAAAATTGTTGTTTTCACCCACCCAACCACATCCGTCCTTCCATCTATCCATCCGTTTAACAAGCAGATATCGAGACCTCCTGTACCAAGCACTGCGCTGGGTACTGGGGACCCTGAGAAGAACGCCCTTTACGGAGCTCACAGCGGAATGGTGGGATGATGTGAAAAATTATCAGAACACAACCCATTGAGTGCTGTAGCCCAGGCTTGCACAAAGTATCATGGAGGGGTGCCTGCCTTGGCCTAGTGAGGCTCAGGAACAGAGAAAACATTTTAATTGAGTCTTGGAGGTATACTCTGAGCTCATGAGGCAGGCCAGGTGTATTTGGCATGGGCTTGGAGACACTTACTCCTTGGAAGGAAAGTTATGACCAACCTAGATAGCATATTGAAAAGCAGAGACATTACTTTGCCAACAAAGGTCCGTCTAGTCAAGTCTATGGTTTTTCCGTTAGTCATGTATGGACGTGAGAGTTAGACTGTGAAGAAAGCTGAGCACCAAAGAATTGATGCTTTTGAACTGTGGTGTTGGAGAAGACTCTTGAGAGTCCCTTGGACTGCAAGGAGATCCAACCAGTCTATTCTAAAGGAGATCAGCCCTGGGTGTTCTTTGGAAGGAATGATGCTGAAGCTGAAACTCCAGTACTTTGGCCACCTCATGCGAAGAGTTAACTCATTGGAAAAGACTCTGATGCTGGGAGGGATTGGTGGCAGGAGGAGAAGGGGATGACCGAGGATGAGATGGCTGGATCGCATCACGGACTCGATGGACGTGAGTCTAAGTGAACTCCGGGAGTTGGTGATGGACAGGGAGGCCTGGTGTGCTGCAACTCATGGGGTCGCAAAGAGTCGGACACGACTGAGCGACTGAACTGACTGACTGACTGAACTGGAGGGCCGAGGAGGATGTGGTTCCAGGAAGGAGCAACCATTTGTGCAAAGGCAGCAGCGTGGCANATGGACGTGAGTCTGAGTGAACTCCGGGAGTTGGTGATGGACAGGGAGGCCTGGTGTGCTGCAACTCATGGGGTCGCAAAGAGTCGGACACGACTGAGCGACTGAACTGACTGACTGACTGAACTGGAGGGCCGAGGAGGATGTGGTTCCAGGAAGGAGCAACCATTTGTGCAAAGGCAGCAGCGTGGCAGAACATGGTACGTTTGGGAAAGGAGTTGGTCTATGGTTGAGGATTTAAGGAAGGGATGAGGTTGGAGGGGAAGGCTGTGGTCAATCCTCAAGGAACCTTATGAGCCCAGGGGAGCTTTATCTGAGGGCAGTGGGGACCATCAGAGGGGTCTAAGCTGGCAAGACACAGGCTGAGATGTGTGCTTTGGAAAGTCCACTCAGGGGTGGCAAGGAAGGGGGAATGCACAGGGCAGACACAGACCTGGAGGCAGGGAGGCAGTGTACTCAGCCACTGTCACAGGAGAAGTGATGGGGACTTGGAAGGGTTCTGGGCATGGGGCTCAGACCTGTGCTGGCCAGCCAGGAGTCTTCATCGGATGACCACAGGGCTCTCACACCTCTACATGGGACCAGCCCCTGTAACCACCTCCGTAATGATCAGTTTTGTGTGTCAGCTTGGTTAGACTACACTGCCCAGCTGTCTAATCAGACACTGATCTAGGTGTTGCTGAGAAGTGATTTTGTAGATGTGGTTCACATCTAGCATCAGTTGACTTCAAGTAAGGAGGTTGCCTTCCATAATGTGGGAGGGCCTCATCTAATCAGCTGAAGGGCATGAAAAGCACAGCTGAGATTTTCCGGAGGAAGAAATTCTGCCCTCAGTCTGCAGCCTCAGCTCTCACCTGAGTTTCCAACCTGCCAGCTTGTAATCAGCAAACGGATTCGATAGCCCTCACAGTTAAGTAAATCAGTTCCTTGAAATGAAGCATATTTGTTTCACGTGTATTTGTACACACATACGCACGTACACATCTTGTTTTCTTTCTTGGGAGAACCCCGGTTGATACACCCCGCCTTTACCTTGTCCACCGGCCTCTCCTCTTGGCTTCACTGCCTCACGAATGGCACCGCGACCTTTACACCTTCTGTGACCCTCCCCCCTCCTCCTCCTTCCTGTGTCCTGCCAGCCACTCAGTCCTGCCAGTTCTGCCTCCCAGGGGCCTCTCCCATACACGCCCTGCCCCGGTCCTCCTGCCACAGTCTTAGCTCTGATGCTCACCTGTTTTCACCTGAGCTCTTACTATCTGTCCTCCCCAGGCTTTCTGTTTCCAGTATCGTCCGCTCCCATTCACCCTCCAGACTGCAGTCAGAGGGAGCCTCCTAAAATGCAAATCAGATCATACCACTTTCCTGCTAAAAAGTCTTCAGCTTCTCGGCCTCCAGGTTGGTGCCAGGCTCCTTGCTGTGATTCGTGGTCTAGTGTCGCCTGCCCCGCCCCCTTTAGCTCAGCCCCCGTCCGGAGTATCCCCTGCTCACTCCAAGTATACTGACCTGTCTGCCCTTTCTGGGAGGCGCTGGACTCTAACTTCACTTTTTTAGTGGTGTTCTTTGCTGGAAATGGCTGTCTTTCTCTCTTAGGTATACCTGGCTATGTCCTCTTGCTCTCGAGAATTGGCCTGGAGGTCGTGCCTCCAGGGAGCCTCGTGTGCCTGCCTTTCTCGGGCACATGGTGGCCCTCCCTGGTGCCCTTGTCACACGGGCATGCTCCTCACTCATCTGCGTGGGGACGGGCTGTCTCTCCCTGTGTCTTACATCTTTGCACCGTCAGCGCAGTATCGCTGCTCAAAACGTGTTTGTTAAATGGCTTGCTGAGTGTGTCACCCATTCTTCTCCGGGATGCGGCAGGGGAAGAGACCATGCTGGACCACAGTTGGCTACCTCCCTCCCCATCCCAAAGGTCCTGATATCGTGATCCCTTTGAGAGCCTTAGGCCCAAGTGCTAAGAGTGTGTTTCAAATTTTCAAAGAGTTTTGGGAGACACAAAAAGAATATGAAATGCAAATTTCAATGTTCGTAATAAACATTTCTTGGAACACCACCACATTTATTCATTTGTGCATTTCTGGCCACTTTCCTGATGCTCTGGCAGTGGAAGAGTCGCCAGAGTCTGTATGGCCTGCAAAGCTGAAAATATTCCCTATCGGGCGCTGCACAGGAGCTGTTTGCCGGTGCTGCGCCTGAGCCGTCCCTTTGTCGCCTGGGGGATCTGAGGCTCGAGGGGTGGCGGGTCTGGTGTGGAGGTGTCGGTTTCCCTCTTGCCTTAGCTCAGTGCTCCTCGACCAGGGGATATTTGGTGAAGTCTGCAGACACTTTATCACAATCGGAGTTGTGGGGGTGGGTACGGAATGTGTATCAGGCATCTAGGGGGTAAAGGTCATTAGCCTATAAAGCACAGGGCAGCCCCACAGCCAAGAGCTACCCCAGCCCCAAGCATCATTGAGAATCCCTGTGCAGAAGGCCAGCACAGGGCCGGCCACGTTCCTGGCTGGTCTTCTGGGCTGAGGAGCCAGCCAGAGCCTCCACTGCTCTGGAGCGGAGCAGTTCAATGGTTGTGCGTGCGTAGGGAGAAGGGCAGACAGGCCAGTTCTTTTCTTGGCCCCCTAAGGCTCCTGTACCTGCTAGGGGCCCTGGGCAGCCCTCCGGGGGAAGACTAACCTCTTTCCTGTATCCCCCAAGGGACGGGACAGGTGCCTGCCTGCTTGGGCAGGTGAGTTTGGTTCCAGAAGGGGAGATGGTTATCAAGGCTGCCAGCTGAGGACACAGGGAGGGGTCCCAAGGGCCAGGGGCAGGGGGAACTGGAGGCGCTTGCAGGGGCCCAGGTGATCAGGGTGCCCAAGCTGGCAGAAGGCGCATGAGGCGGGGGGGAGCCTCAGGGAAGGGGTTTGGCACGGCTCCCACCCAACCTTCTGGAAAGTGAGAAGAACAGATGCTGTGACTGTCAGATGAGATGCTCCTGGCACTTTGGGAAATTGCAGAATTAACAAAAGGACGGTTGCTTTCAGGGAACACAAGCAGGGGTGCAGCGTGGACAGCTGGGCTAGACTCTGGGGAGTCCCTTTCCTGGAAGAGCAGCGAGCAGGGGGCCTCCTGCCTGGCTTCTGGGCCTCTTGCGGGTCAGGACTGGGGGGCAGGGGGATGAAGCAGAGGGTCGGGTCTGGGGGCAGAACAGGGTCAGGTCAGAGTCGGGCCAGTCTGCACTCAGCTTGGAGCCTGGCAAGTGGCAGGGCTGTTTGGAGGTCATCTCATCTCTACTTCTGCTCCTCAGCAGACGGTGTCCTGCCGGCTGAGGCTCCACACAGAGGGGCCCTCAGCAGGAATGCGAATTCACCAGCTGTTACTTGCAGAGCCCCCAGAAGCAGCAGCCAGCTCTCTCTGGAAGCCTCACGGACAAAGAGGCAGGGCCTGAGGGTCTGCAGGGACCCTGCACTTCCTCCTGGCAGAGAGCTGGGCGGCAGGACGGCCCGCAGCAGGTGCGGTCGCCTCCTGGACGCTCACCGGGGAGAGGGAGCCGGTGTGCACACCGCGTGGCTGGGGTAACTGAGGAAGGTGCAGACCAGAGCTGGCTGGTCGGTCCCACTCAGAGGCAGGAGGCTCAGACGCCGTGCTTCTAGACCTATTAGAACAGGAAAGGAGCGGATGATAAGCAGTGTCCCAAGAGGGGATGGTTTTAATTGCAATGTGGAGCTAATTTAGACTCAAAGAAAACGCTTTCTTTTCTTTTTTTAAATTGGGGTATGGCTGACTTTCAACACTGTTAGTTTCAGGTGGACTGTATAGCTGATGTAAAATACTGTGTTCGTTTCAAGTGTACACACACACACATACATATGTATGTATTACGAGTATTTTCCATTATGGGTTATTATAAGATATTGAATATAATTCCCTGGGCTACATGGTAAATCCATGTTGTGTATATATTATATATATAGTGGTGTGTATCTGTTAATCCTAATTTTACCCCTTCCCACCCTTCACCTATAAGTTTGTTTTCTGTATCTGTGAGTTGGTTTCTGTTTTACAAATAAATTCAGTTGTATTATTTTTTAGGTTCTGCATATAGGTGATATCATCCATCACGTTTTGTCTTCCTGTGTCTGACTTACTTCACTTAGCGTGGCATTCTCTAGGTTCGTCCACCCAAAGAGAGCTTTCCCAAGCCGGGCGGTCAGACAGCCAGCAGGGGAGCAGTGCAGTCTCTGCTGGGTCAGGGACCTGCCTGCCTGCTCTGGAGGCCTGGCCCGGCTAAAGCCCCCCAGTCGGGTGGTCCCGGAGCGTCGCTCTGTCCTTCCTGGCAGACCCTCTGCTTTCTGGCTTCTGGAGCTGCAGCAGCTGAATTAAGGGTGGGAGACTGGGGGGCGGGAGCCAGGGACTCTGACACTCTGGAGGCCCCAGGGCATGGGCCAGGGAGCCCCCAGAGGAGGTGGTTGTCTCGCCCACCCTCGGAAAGTGAGCTGGCCATCGTGAGGGCCGCTCGTGACTGGGAGGCGAGCAAGAGCGGAGGACGAGGGGCAGTAGAGGGGCGAGGCGTCACGCTCCTCATTTGCTGCAGTGCCATCCGTCTCCTTGTCACAACCCTCCCCAGGGGGCCAGCCGGCGACAGATGCGCCCCTGAGGAGGGGCTGCCGGCCTCCTCCCCACCGGCCGCTGGCTTCTTCCAGTCCCTCCTCCCCACTGGCAGCTGCCGGCTTCTCCCCGTCCCTGCTGCATTGTTAGCCGGCCCCCCAGGGGAAAGACTGCAGATGGAGCGAAGCGGGTGTCTGTATTGTTTTTGGGGCGGGGGAGTCTCTGAACCAAGAACCTATTTGTCTAATGAAGTTGTAATTACTCCCGGCCTCACTAATGGGATGAAAACCCGCGGCTCCGCTAAAGCCACTGATGGACCCGTGTGTGCCTGACGGCTCTGCAGAGGGCCAGCTCTGCAGAGGGCTGGGTGTCGGAGGTGGGAAGGGTGGGTGCTGGGCAGGGAGAGGGCGCAGAGGCTGTGCTTCTGGGAGCAAGTCGCACCGGCACAGTCCTTGGTCCAAGATAAGACGAGATTCCTGAGAACTATCATGCCCCCAGTTTTCCCAAACCCAGCACAGCTCCCAGCTCCCTGGTTTGGTGGGAGGTAGAGAGACAGCTGAAAATCCCAAACTATTTCTACCTGTCTTTAGAATGAATCTATTCACGGGTTTGTACATATTTTGTTTCTTCTAGAAAACTCCTCAGCCCTTTCAGATGCGGTCCAGGTGAGCATAATGAGAAATGTGAGCCTACTTTCGCCAAGGAGGGCTTGGCTAAAAGGGAAGGCAGGGCCACGGCATTCGCTGGGGGCCGGGGACTTAGTGTTTGCTGGGAGGTTCCATGAAATGAGGGGACAGACCGGAACTCACACTGGCCTTCACTTTCTGCAGGGCTGTTTCCTGAGGGCCAGGATCTTACTTCCCATCCAGGGATTGAACCTTGCTGCCCTTCTACCAGGGGCTAGAGGCTAGAAGCAAAATTTCCTGATTCTTACCCCATTTAAAAGCAAAAATGCTTCAAGGAGTCAGAAACTGCAAAACACGCACAAAGTTTATTATTAGAGATGCAGCCCAGTGTATATGGGAGCACACAGAGGAACATTTATTTTTGTCCGAAGCAGCACAGAAATACACACTGGGAGAGGAGTGTGGAGCACAGTAAAGTGATTTAAATCACCAATATAGGACGGCCCTTCGGGTCTTTATTTTCATTTGGCCAGTTACTTGTTTCTTCCTTCACAGCTGACGGGTCCTTGGACCCTCCCCAAGATGCACCCACAACTTTCTGCTGAGACGGATCCAGCCGCAGAGGCTTATGGCTGCAGGTCCCCACTCATTATGGGGCGGGGCCCCCTCCCCTTTCGACCCCCAAGAAACCTTCCTGCACGTGTGCAGAGGGAAGTCCCCTTGACCTCAAGAGAGGCCATCTTATCTCTGCTTCAGCAGAGCTTAGCTTCTGCCACTAGCTTTGCCCTCAGAATACCTGAGTGAGAACGACATTTGAATTTTACTCCACTTGATAGAAACCCGCCGTCCAGCCCAGGGGCCCATCCGTCTCCTACCTCAGGTCCGAGCCACATGCACAGAGTTGGGAGGGCTGGGTCCGTCCAGGAGCTGCTGCCGACAAAGACTGTGCTTGCAGCCCTTGCGCACACCTGGCCCAGCCCACGTCCCATCGCAGCAGTTGGCCTGTGGCCTTGACCGCAGCAGGCAGCCCAGGGCATCGTCACGTGGAAAACTCGGGGAGGAGGCGCGTGTGGCTCGGGAAGAAGGACTTTCTGGCTTTTGTTTCTTGTGGAGGCTGTTGCTCAGCTTTGGGAGGGAGAGGGATAGTGGATTTTAGCTTCTCTGGACTTTAGAGCTGATTGGCCCCCTCCCCTTTCGACCCCCAAGAAACCTTCCTGCACGTGTGCAGAGGGAAGTCCCCTTGACCTCAGGAGAGGCCATCTTATCTCTGCTTCAGCAGAGCTTAGCTTCTGCCACTAGCTTTGCCCTCGGAATACCTGAGTGAGAGCGACATTTGAATTTTACTCCGCTTGACAGAAACCCGCCGTCCAGCCCAGGGGCCCATCCGTCTCCTACCCCAGGTCCGAGCCACATGCACAGAGTTGGGAGGGCTGGGTCCGTCCAGGAGCCGCTGCTGACAAAGACTGTGCTTGCAGCCCTTGCGCACACCCGGCCCAGCCCACGTCCCATCGCAGCAGTTGGCCTGTGGCCTTGACCGCAACAGGCAGCCCAGGGCATCGTCACGTGGAAAACTTGGGGAGGAGGCGCGTGTGGCTTGGGAAGAAGGACTTTCTGGCTTTTGTTTCTTGAGGCTGTTGCTCAGCTTTGGGAGGGAGAGGGATAGTGGATTTTAGCTTCTCTGGACTTTAGAGCTGAT
>SJYX01008030.1:8753-19664 GCA_006410675.1 Oreotragus oreotragus | reverse complement strand
CCCCTCTGAGACCCACTGCAGCACAGCCTCTTCCCTTTCCCCCCACTCCTCACCATTGCCTGTAAGCACAGCTTTCATTTGACGGAATATTTCACCCCTAATGAAGTCCCAGTCATGTGAGGCGTCAGCCAGTCCCTGTGTCACTGGGAACCCCAAAGAGGAAGGGCTGGCGAATGTCTTGGCAGAGAGAGGGGATGTGTTTTGCATTCCTGGGAGGAACCAACCCTTCTGACCCACACTTACCCTTTTCATTCAGTTGACAGACTTCCTCCTGCACCTGCTTTGCCATCTTCAAGACTAAAGAGAATATACACAATGGAATATTACTCAGCCATAAAAAGGAACAGACGTGAGTCAGCTGAACTGAGGTGGATGAACCTAGAGCCTGTTTTACGGAGTGAAGTCAGCCAGAAAGAGAAAAACAAATCTTGTATATTAATGCATATATATGGAATCTAGAAAAACGGTACTGATGAACCTGTTTGCAGGACAAGGACAGAGACACAGATGTAGAGAATAGACTTGTAGACACAGCAGGGGGGAGGAGACAAATCGAGAGATATACACTATTGTGTGTAAAATAGATAGCTAGTGGGAAGCTGCTGTATAATACAGGGAGCCCAGCCCCAGCTCTGTGATGACCTAGAGAGATGGGATGGGAGGATGGTGGGAGGGAGGCTCAAGAGGGAAAGGATGTATATATATATACTTATGCCTGATTTGCTTGGTTGTATGGCAGAAACCAACACAACTTTGTAAAGCAATTATCCTCCAATTAAAAATTAAATAATGAAAATAAAGACTGAGGAGAGGTACAAGCACCATGTTCCAGACCCCCAGAACCTCCCTGGGGTCTTAGGATCACAAAGTGCTCACTTAACCTCTTTAAGCCTCTGGTCAAGACTTTCTCCCAGTCCTGGGACAAGGAACTCTGAGGCTCTGAAATGCCTCACCCATTTTTCAGATAAGAAAAACTAAGGTCAGAAAGATACATGTCCTTGTCTAAGGCTACCAGCTGGAGAAGGCAATGGCACCCCACTCCAGTACTCTTGCCTGGAAAATCCCGTGGATGGAGGAGCCTGGTAGGCTGCAGTCCACGAGGTCACTAAGAGTCAGACACAACTGAGAGACTTGACATTCGCTTTTCACTTTCATGCATTGGAGAAGGAAATGGAAACCCACTCCAGTGTTCTTGCCTGGAGAATCCCAGGGACAGGGGAGCCTAGTAGGAGGCCGTCTATGGGATCGCACAGAGTCAGACATGACCGAAGCAACTTAGCAGCAGCAGCAGCAAGGCAACCAGCTAGTGAACNGCATTGGAGAAGGAAATGGAAACCCACTCCAGTGTTCTTGCCTGGAGAATCCCAGGGACAGGGGAGCCTAGTAGGAGGCCGTCTATGGGATCGCACAGAGTCAGACATGACCGAAGCAACTTAGCAGCAGCAGCAGCAAGGCAACCAGCTAGTGAACATCACGGCAAAAGATTTTATTCAAGCATATCTCACTGCAGAGTCAATTCTCTATACAAAGTCAGTAGGGAACCTGGGGTTCTAGTTGGATGAGCTTTGGGAAGACACTCATTAATAACTTAGGCCAACTCTCACTGCTTCTTTAGCCAGTGCAGATCCTCAAATGCCTTTGAGGCTAGCAGGGAGGTCAGCTCCTTTCTGTCACCATTGTCATCCCCCCAGGGACACAGACCAGGCACTGCGGTGCCAGCCCTGTGGACCCCCTTCTGCAGGTTGGGAGCTGTGCACCTGCTTGTGTAGAGCCACCCTGTCATGTGTGGCCCAGCCATCTTACCTTTGGTGAGGACTATGCTAAGGATAATAACCTTGAGAAGCAGGATCAGGGGCACAGCAAGGCAGAGATGCTTCCAGGTCTTGTCCTGGGACTTATGTTCCCATTGCCCTGGAGGGAAAGCAGGTCCGCCTCCTTCTCCTTCTTCCAGGGACATACACTCTCTTGCTCAGATGGCTAAAGGTACTGTCAGACCAGCTGGGGGAAATCACCATATCCCTGGTGGTATTCTGGGTTCCCTACTAGACCAACTTGATGTTGAAAACTCAGGAAAGGCTGGGGAAAGAAATCCATTATTTCAGGATGAAGGGTCATGAGGGTGAAGGCTGATGAGGTGAGGAAGGGACCTCAGGGAAGTTCGAACTGCAAGCATTCTTTTCCTCTGACCTGTGGTTCGGGTGTTGGTACAGCCCAGCACCCAGCTTTTGATGGTATAGTAAAGGGGTCCTGGTCCCCACTCCTTAACTCACCAGTTTTCCCCAACAGCAGGGAGAGGCTGGCTCTCAATGCTGTAGGATCCTAGGATTTCTGTAATCTCAGGCTTCAGCCATGTTTTCAGATTACTCAGCTCTGAGATGCCCCCACCCCTCAGGGTTGTGCTGGGCAACGCCACTCCGCCCTTGAAAGGAAACACACACAAACACACACCCCCCAGCTCTTCTACATTTCTCTTACTTCCTGGCTCAGCATGGGGCCCAGGATCTCTAGATGGCTGATGAGCAATTATTACAATAAAGGGAGGGACTTGGCACCTGAGTGCAAGAGGCAGTGGATACCCAAGTGGCTAAAACACAAAATAACCCAGAACTAAATCCATTGAGAAATTTATAGACATATTGGAAATGTTCTCTATCTAAATTGTGGTGGTGGTTCCATGCCAAATTCATTAAAATATATAATTTAAAATAAGGGCTGGACGTCCCTGGGGGCACAGTGGATAGGAATCTGCCTGCCAGTGCAGGGGGCACAGGTTGGATCCCTGGTCTGAGAAGATTCCACGAGTAACTAAGTCCATGTGACACCATTACTGAGCTGCACTCTAGAGCCTGGGAGCCGAAAATACTGAGCCCACGCGCTGCAGCCGCTGAAGCCTGTGGGCCTAGAGCCTGTGCTCTGCAATGGGAGGAGCCACTGCGATGAGAGCCCACGCACCACAGCTAGAGAGGAGCCCCTGCGTGCGGCCCCTAGAGACAGCCTGTGCCCAGCAACAAAGACCGGTGCCATCAAAAATATGGCGAACCAGTGAATGAACTAAGGGCTGTGTGCGTAGCTGATTCACTTTGCTGTGCAGTAGAAACTTGGAGGTGGAAATGGCAACCCACTCCAGTATTCTTGCCTGGAGAATTCCATGGATAGAAGCGCCTGGTGGGCTACAGTCCATGGAATCGCAAAGAGTCGGACATGACTCAGCGACTTTCACTTCACTCACAGTAGAAATTAACACAACATTGTAAAACATATAAAAAATATATTTTAATGCAAGAAAACATAATGGAAAATGTATATGAAAATATTCATTATATATAATGAAGGAGAAGGCAATGGCAACCCACTCCAGTACTCTTGCATGGAAAATCCCATGGACAAAGGAGCCTGGTAGTGCGTAGCTGATTCACTTTGCTGTGCAGTAGAAACTTGGAGGTGGAAATGGCAACCCACTCCAGTATTCTTGCCTGGAGAATTCCATGGATAGAAGCGCCTGGTGGGCTACAGTCCATGGAATCGCAAAGAGTCGGACATGACTCAGCGACTTTCACTTCACTCACAGTAGAAATTAACACAACATTGTAAAACATATAAAAAATATATTTTAATGCAAGAAAACATAATGGAAAATGTATATGAAAATATTCATTATATATAATGAAGGAGAAGGCAATGGCAACCCACTCCAGTACTCTTGCATGGAAAATCCCATGGACAAAGGAGCCTGGTAGGCTGCAGTCCCTGGGGTCTCTAAGAGTCGGGCATGACTGAGTGACTTCACTTTCACTTTTCACTTTCATGCATTGGAGAAGGCAATGGCAACCCACTCCAGTGTTCTTGCCTGGAGAATCCCAGGGACGGTGGAGCCTGGTGCGCTGCCATCTATGGGGTAGAACAGAGTCAGACACGACTGAAGTGATTTAGCATGTATAATGAAAATATTTCATTATATGAAAATATTTCACTATATGTAAGAATGTAATGAAAAAATAAATAAAAACTTATCCAGAAAAACTCTTTAAAATTTTTGAGTTATTTTAATATTTTTATTTTTATTGGCAATCAGTGTTGATTTTATTGCTTGAGTGCAATCAAAGAGTATTGTTTTATTTAACTTATAAGACAAATGTTCATTTTGTTTTTGGAATAAAGACAAGAGAAGTTAAAAATAAAATAAAACAAAGGCATTTATGTAAATTATACCCAATGGAGCTCTTAATGGCAAAACTAAATTATATTGTTTATGGATATACACAGGGGTAGAAAACAGTAAAGAAAATCAGTAAATGATTATCAAAAATGCATGATAATAGATAACTGGAGAATTAAGCTATGTGATGAGAGAGGAATGTGTGGAGGCTTCTGGATCTAGGACAAGCATCTTTTGCTATGCCTGGATTGCAGACATATTAACATTCATTTTGTATTAATAGTTACCCATTGAATAAATGCCCATTACATTTATGTCGATGCAGTTTTTAATTTTGCATTATTGTTGTTCAGTCACTGAGTCACGTTCAACTCTTTGCAAGGACATGGTCACACGTCAGGGTCCCCTGTCCTTCTCTATCTCCCAGAGTTTGCTCAGACTCACGTCCACTGAGTCAGTGATCCCATCCAACTATTTCATCCTCTGCCACCCTCTTATCCTGCCTTCCATCTTTCCCAGCATCAGGGTCTTTTCCAACGAGTCAGCTCTTGGCACCAAGTGGCCAAAGTATTGGAGCTTCAGCATCAGTTCTTCCAGTGAATATTCAGGGTTGAATTCCTTTAGGATTGACTGTCAAGAGCCAGTTAACTCGGTTAGAGCAGGGTTGGTACCACAGTCACAGGTTCANGAGTCTGTGGAGCCCTTCAAGTGTCCTCCGGCCTGGCCCTCGTCAGGGGTCACAGCTCCTTCCACAGAGGGGGCTGGAAAAGCAGACAGTGCCAGTCGCTCTTTTGTAGCCTATCACAAGCCAGGCATGCTCCAGGGAGGGTTACAGCAGAGTCAGGAGCAGTGGCCAATCCAGATCATTAAGGCAGAGCACGGAAAACAGGCCGCCATGTACAGCTGTGCAGGCTGTTCACAAGCTCTTCACAGGCTCTCCACAGGCTCTTCATCTGCTGCTCCGATGAAGCAGTAAATGAGGCCTGAAATCCAGCCTCTGCACCTACTTGCCAAGTTGTGTGTCCTGGTGTAGAGCCACATTTTCTTAGAAAGGGAGGTCCTTGTTTTTAGCTTGCAAAAAGGGTTTGTTTGGGACTGAAACAGCCCTAATGGAGAAGACACTGATAACAGTAGTGAGAAAGCTTAGGTGATAGCCAGAGTAACTCGGGACCTGGCAGGAAATGGTAAGAGTTTGGCATATTCATGACTGTGGCCCCAGCCACCTAAACCCTAAGGACCCATTCCTGAGCAGGCTGGAGGACACCTGGTAAAGAGAGGNGCCCTAATGGAGAAGACACTGATAACAGTAGTGAGAAAGCTTAGGTGATAGCCAGAGTAACTCGGGACCTGGCAGGAAATGGTAAGAGTTTGGCATATTCATGACTGTGGCCCCAGCCACCTAAACCCTAAGGACCCATTCCTGAGCAGGCTGGAGGACACCTGGTAAAGAGAGGTTTGGGGAGCCCAAGGGACCCTCCTAGTTGGGGCTCAGAATTTCAGCCGAGATAGTGCCCAGCCTCACGGTTGTGTCCTTCTTCTTGTCACCCCCTCCCCATCACCCCACTCCTTCCTGCCCATCTCCAGTCATCCAAGGCCCCCATGGCCAGAGGAAAGATCAGCATATTCAGGCTGTGGCCCCAGCCACCAAAACCCTAAGGACCCATTCCTGAGCAGGCTGGAGGACACCTGGTAAAGAGAGGCAGTCTCCTGAACTGCACCTGTGACCACCACTTCTTTCTGCTATTAGTGGAGCCCTCAACTGAAGACAAGGCCACCAGCTTGCGACTGAATGCCAAAAGTGAGAAGGGGTTGCTGCGTTTTCCCACTTTGTTCCTCTCCTGTTTACAGCTTTACCTTAACAGCATCTACTTTTGGTCCTCACTCCATGGGTTGTAACCTGCCAGGGGAACTTACAGGATTACAGCCTCATTCTGAAAGCTAACAGCATACTACACAAGCGAACTGGGGGGTTGCCTCCTGCCTTTTTGTCTTGAGACAGAAGGTAGACATGCAAGTTGAGGAGCCTCTTAGGCACAGATGTGGAGAGGAGGCTAGAGTAGAGGAATTAGCTTTTCTGCACCTCTAGCTTTTTGATGCTGTACGTACATGGTCATAGTTAATTCTCCAACAACCCTGTAAAATAAATGTCATCTCCATTTATAGATGAAGAAACTTTGCTTCAGACAGAAGAAATCACCCTGGCCAGCTAGGAATCTCTAGGGATCCAATCTGAATTTCCTGGTCTGTCTGACTCTGACAAATTTTTTTTTTTTTCACCCACAGTGTGTCACCTGCAAAGATTCTCCCTTGAGGAGAGAGAAACTCAAAATAGTGAAAAGGAACTGAAATAAGCTTGAGGAGTTTTGCTTTAGCAACTAAAGCATACCCCCCTAGGATTTCCCTTCCCATTCATAATTTCAGAACGTTCTCAGGGGACATTTCATTTCTTGCCTCTCCCCCATGCCAAGGATTTTTACACAGGTAAAATCATTGCATTAAAGCTATACCTTGGTGAGGGGGAGGAGTGGATAGAATTCTTGAGTTAATTACATATGAGCCAACAAGGAAGAAATTTCTTTACCTCTATCTAGCTTCTCAACCCACTGCTCAGCCAAAACATCATTTCTCAAGGAACAATTGCCAAGACCCACAGTTGAGTTAATAAAATGTGAGAGCAGGAAGGGGCTGTAAAGAGTAATAGCCATGTTTACTGAGAGTGTATTATATAACAGCCAAGCACTGTTCCAGGGACATTATGTAGAGATCCATTCAATCCTCAGAGTACAAACAAGGAAACCGAGACCCAGAAAGGTGTCAGCCCTTGCCCAAAGTCTCCCAGCGCTTATGATGAGGCCTTGGAATGAAACTCACACAGTCTGGCTCCTACAGGCTGCTCTACCTCCAAAGATTGTTTCTCCCCGCTGCCCCCAGCCTCATTTCAGGGGTGAAGAAACAAGCCCAAGTGCAAAGCCAGGCAAGACGCTGGATCTTCTGAGGGAGAACCAGGGCTCATGCCACCAGCCAGGGGCTCTGAGCACCCGGGACTCCAGCTGTATGCTAACTGCACTTCACTCAGCTCAGATTTTAGATCCCACATAGTGCTCCGAACCAGAAAATTCTTAAATATCTATTATCTGTCCAACATCTGTACTGCACTCGAGCATCCCTGATGGGCTCATGGAAGGCTAAATATTGCTCCCGTCTCCCCTGCTCAGCAGCCGGATACAAACAGAAGCCAGGAGGGATGGTGGCACTTCCCACATCCAGTGGGGCTCGGCAACGATTCAAAGAGTCTCCTGCAAGGCCAGCAAATATTTTGATAATCTTTCCCCTACAGGATCCTCCTGTGGAGAACAAATGGACACAACCGGGAGCAATCTTCTCAGCAGATTCCACAGGAAGTTACATCAGTGGAGAGGATTTTGATGCTCAGGACTTTGGGGAAGGGAAGCAGCCTCGGAGGCAAGGGTGTGGGGGGCTGGTGGTGGACAGCATCAGGGGGAGGCAGACAGGGTGGTGGGTACTCGTGCAGGCTTCAGAGTCAGTTTCAGACCTGGGCTTGAGGACAGGTCCTGCCACTGGAGGCTGTGTGACCTCACAGATTGCTATGCCCCTCTCTGGTCCACAGTGTCCCTGTGTAAAATGGAGATGTCAAGAGCACTCACCTCCTAGACAGGCCCTTGAGAATTAGACACAGTAACAGGGAAGAGTCAAGCACGGGGCCTGGCCCTTGCAAGTGCTGAAGAACCATAAATATAATTGGCCTCGTGGGATCCTTCACTTTCTTTGAAAGAAGCTCATAGGATGTGTTGTCCACAGTCACTAGGGCCCTTTACGGAGCTTCCCTTAGGAGGCCTGACCCAAAACATGCCTTCCAGAGCAGAGGAAGATCCCTGAGTGACAGGCCACCCCTTGGCCACAAGTTCCCACCACTGGAATAAAAGAAACTCAAAGGCCCATCCCTGCTGGCCACTATCTCCCACATACATGTCTGGTCAGGTGGGCAATAGGAAAGCCCCACAGACTCCATGCATGAGACATTTCTTCACAAAAAGATTTTTTTAAATGAACAATTATAAGAAGCAACATAATAAAAAGCCATTCACAAAAATGATGTGGTACAGACTGGGCAGCATGGGGTAGAGTGTGGTTGGGCAGGACCATGGGGAGGGGTACCTATTTGACATTAGTGACCTGTTTGGCTCTCCTCATGCCCATGTTCTGGGCCAGCCCCCAGGGCTTCTTTCCAAAGCTGCATTTGCCTCTCTTTTCTGTGTCTACAGGCCCTGCAGGACAGGGACACAGAGGGCTGCCCTGGAGGCCAACATTCTTCTGGTGACTCACCAAGCAGGTAGTGGATGCCTGACGCAAAAGAACCACTTCCTGTGTCGCTGAGCCACGAGTCATCTAACCCATATCTGCCCCATCGCCGTCTCCTCCTCTGAGAGCAGCCGAGTCACTGGCAGGGGCAGGGTGGGACCTGACCCAGGAAAGGGGCTGGGTGAAGATCCCAGAAAAGGCATGAACCTGTGGTTTGGGGTGGGGCGAACAGTGGACACACCACTTTATCCACAAAAGAAGCCTCACCTTCCTACAGGTATCGACCCATCCCACCTGAATCTGGAGAGAGACACTGTCATGGGAGAGTCTTCGGGCCAAAACACACACCCTTGTGCACATCCCATGCACATCCATGCCCACACCACACACACACCCTTGTGCACATCCCATCCCCACGCACATCCACGCCCATACCACACACACACCCTTGCGCACATCCCATCCCCACGCACATCCACGCCCACACCACACACACACCCTTGCGCACATCCCATCCCCACGCACATCCACGCCCACACCACACACACGCTCTTGTGCACATCCCACCCCCAGGCACATCCACGCCCACGTACCCATGTCACTGTGACAGATGCCTTCCTGAAGCTGAACCCAGGCTAATGCTTCCTTCATACTGTCCAAGCACCCTGTCTGATGTTATAGGAGGCAAGTAGGAAAGTATGTGTCTAGACAGAGTGGTGTATGCAGGCAGGTTGAGGGATAGGACAGATTTCATGTAGGGAGGGAGAATGTTGCAAGAAATCCAAGCACATGGGCCAGAAAAAGTCTTGAAAAACAACTGCAGTTTAACGGTCTCCCCTTTGTGCTGTCAGCTTATCAGCTCAGGCCTGGGGGCAGGGAAGGGGAATGGCCAGCTTCTTACAGCCAGCTGACCTGGATCTCGGACCCAGCATCTGGTTTTGAGCAATGAAAGGAGCCCCTGTGGCCACCAGGCCCTCCAGAAGCCCATGGAGGCCCAGACCCTGCCTGATGGAGCAATGACGTGCCCTCCCCATGATTTGACTGCAGCTTCAGCTCTAGTGTTCCCTTGGAGGCGGCCATGGGCCATGATGCTTTATCAAGATGGAGGTCAGATCACAGCCGGGCCCTCTCTGGAAACCTCACACCAGCCAGTGGCATGGAACTGGGCTGGTTCCAGCTCTACCAGAAGCCCTGGGCATCATGTTTCAGCACTTCCGCTCCAGCTACTCCCACTGGAAGGAGAGGGTCTGCTTCCATCTTGTTTCTAATTTCAAGAATACTGCAGTCCCCTTGGGAATCCTCACCTTCTCATTAGAGTCACAGTGGCAGCTACCCATGCACTTCAGAGGCTTTAGGGCTGATTACCATCAAGCCCAGAGCCTCGGTCTCTGCGAAGCAAACAGGCCCAGGGACCCCCAGAAGCATCCTGCTCTCTGTGGTCCAGGGCTGGCTGCCGAGGCCAGCACCAGACAGAAGAACCCACAGGTGTGCCTGCCATAGCAGCTTAGAAGTGATGAAGAAGTGGAATTTTGGTCAGGTCAAGCCGTCCTCTACTTACTAGAGGCGGGGGAGGTTACACATGCAATCTTGTGGTGAGGGATCTTATTTGGAGAGATAAAGAATACATTCATAAAATAGGAAAACTACTTTTAAAAATTATTCATTTTTTAAAGGTCAGTTTTGCATGTGTGTATATGCGGGCACATGCTGGGGACTTTTTAAAAAGGTGAACAGCTACACACACTTTCCTATTATATGTACATATAGCGATAATAGATACTACATTTATATAATGCATTATGGTTTACGAAGTACTTTTATATATGCATTCATTCATTCATTCAACAAAACTTCATGAGCCCCAGCAAAGAACCAGACACATTTCCTTGGCATGTAATGACATAGCAGTGAACAAGGCAAGACTCCCACTTTCACTGAGTGCACGCTCTAGTTGGGGAACCAGACCATAAACAGCAGACAAGGGACCAGCAAGGTAATTTCAGGGAGCGATGAGTGCTCAGAAGATCATGAAGTTAGGTAAGGCCAGCACTCTACTGTCCAGTATGGCAGCCATTAATTACAGGTGGTTATTTGCATTTAAGTCCAAACTGATTAGAATGGAACAAAATTAAATATTCAGTTCTCCAGTTCACACCTGCCACATTTCAAGTCCTGGAGAGACACATAAGGATAGCAGGTACAGATACAGAACATTTCCATCATTGCAGGAATGTCCACAGGACAGCGATAAACTTGAGTGACTGGGCTGATTTTGCCCAAGTGTTCAGGGAAGCCCTCTCTGAGGAGGTACCTTGAGTTGAAACCCCAAATGAGAACTAATAGCCCCCTGGGTGGGAGTGGAGCAGTGGGCAGAGAGTTCCAGGCAAAGGTCCAAACGTTGGAGTGAGTTTGGCAAATTCAAGGAACAGAAAGGA
>SJYX01008029.1:1603836-1619057 GCA_006410675.1 Oreotragus oreotragus | reverse complement strand
CATGTTGAGCTTTAAGCCAACTTTGTCACTCTCCTCTTTTACTTTCATCAAGAGGCTTTTTAGTTCCTCTTCACTTTCTGCCATAAGGGTGGTGTCATCTACATATCTGAGGTTATTGGTATACAAAATATATTGCTAGTTTTAAACTGCAATTGGCAAAGATGAACAATTATGTAATCTCTTTTTGTGAAAAAAAATAATATGCAAGAAAAAATCTGCAAAGTTATATATGTATGGCTGAAAACTGGTTACATGTAACTGATGAAATCATGAGTGATTTTTTGTTGTCACCCTAGATTTTCTAAATTTTCTGCATTTTGCATGAATTACTTCTGCAAAACTTCTGAAGTTCCCTCTAAAAGTAGGGTCTTGGTGCTGTAAATCTGATTCCTTTTGTCTGATCATTGATCATGCAAAACCACTAGAACAGTCAAACACAGTCAGAAGTATTACTAGCAGGTGAAGGGCAGGATATTGTCATTAAGCAGACACAGAGTAGATCTGGAGTTGGAAGTCCTGAGTCTGAGTCTCAGCATTGTTCCTTATTAGTTGGGTAACATTAGACAACACAAACTTCCCTGTAAAGATAGAAGGGCCATGCCTGTCTGGAGCATTCTTGCAGGGTCACTGTAGGACAATGTAACCTACAGAATAAGACATTTTGTAAGCACAGAACAAAAGATGTATGTATGATTAGGAAGTATATTCAAGAGTCTCTTACTTGATGTTAGATGACTTCATCTCTTAGTTATTTTCAAAGCTCCACCCCTCCATTAGGAAACCTCCTCTGTGTCATCACCTTAACTACTTATTTACTTATTAATTAACTATTTTCTGGTTTTCTATATTCCTCATGTACTGTACTATTCAGAATTTCCTGTAATTCTATATTTTTGCAATGTTCTGTTTAAAATTACATTTAAAAACTTAAAAAAAAATCATACCCACAAAACGGTAAACCTGAGTGATATGAAATTGAATTCTACCATGTACTAAAACTAGGAAGTAGGAATTCTGTATTTAATTTAATCCACAAATTATGATGCAAAGTGATAATAAGGAAGCATATATTCAGGACAGAGAGCAATGAACACATAAAAGTGAGATTTCGAGAAATCACCCAAACTTTTTTTTTTTTTTTGGCTGCACCACATGGCTTGTGTAATGTTAGTTCCCCAACTAAGGATTCAACCTGTGCCCTCAGTACTGAAAGTGCTAACCACGGGACAATTGGGGAATTCCCTCACCTAGTCTCTTCTGCTTTAGTGACATCATCTGCAAAATTGAGCACTTCAGTTTGTATATTGTACAGAAAAAACAATATTATGAAAGAAACATGCTTCAGAAGAAAACACTTTCCCCAACACAGGAAACTCAATATAATGTGCATTAATTTATTGCTGTGATGGTAATTCACATTTTAAATTGTAATTAATTACTCATTTAATGGACAAGTTTCTCACAATAGACTCTTGCTTTCTGAGATTAGGCATGAAGTTTTCCCTAGCATCCAGTTTAGTTAGGAGTACTTAGTAGCCACTCCAGAATACAATTAAGGAATACATGCATCCTTAACAACTCAGAGTAGATTCACAGAAATATGGAAATGGGTCTACACAAAGGAGAATATTTTTGCTTGTATGAATACATTTAATTATGTCCTTCATGGCACTGAGGATGTCTTTTCAGAGACAGAAGGGATAAGGTCTGACCTGGAGCAAGAGGAAATGATGGGTATAGGATGTATCTGATTAATATGGCAAGTCCAAACAGAAGCCACCATATTCAGTGGACAGGGAAATGCAGGCTCCATTGGTGTTAATTCAGTCTTCAAGACCCTTTGCTTCAGCTGTCCTTCCACGTCACATACCTGATGGGTCTGCCCCACTCTGCTACCACCAGCTACCACCTTCAAACTCCTGAGGTGTCCTAGTGGAAAATCTTTGTTCTTGGACCTGCCTTCTTCTTCTGTAGTCCTGCCCCTCATCAATAATTCTAATGAAAATTATTTCATCTGAAAGTATTTTTCCATTTCAACTTATGAGATATGGTTTCTCTCAAAAGCCACACTGCTCTTGTGTTCCTACCAGAGGTGTTTTCTTAGCAAGAATAGTCCGTATGTGTGGATGTTAATGACTTAATCACTTTCTTGTAAAGTTATGTCCATCTGTCGCATAGAAGAACAGTACCCTTTAGAGAGCACTAAAGGAAACTAGAGGACGGGTAAGAAAAATGAGCAGCTATTAAAAGAGGTAAAATGCTGCCAGTGAGTCTAACTGATAAGAGCAATTAATAAAGCATTAAATGTAGAGTAGCAAATATACAGCTTGGTATAAATTATAGTCACAGTTCATTTTTCTGTTGTTCCTAGAAGTTAACACACAAAACCCCGTGGCCTTCCAAAACAATACTTTCAGCTCTGTTGATGATGCTTGTTTCCTTGTTGAATGTAGCAGGTAATCTCTCCAAGTGACTCAACTGCTTGGATATGATTAAAACTATGTCACAAAAGAGCTGAGGCAAACTGAAGCTTTAAGTGGGAGGAATGAACAGCTAGGGTATGGAAGAATAGGATTTCGGCAATTAGGAGGAAAGAAAGGAGGTTATATAGTTAAAGCTATTCTGACCTTCTTTTCTAAAGTACTTGAATGTTTATTAGCAAATACTATCTCTCTGCCAGCTCTTTCACATAGCAATTATAACAATTTCTTAATTTCTAGAGAATGCTAGTATCTTCGAAGGCAATAAAACCTGTTCTAGAATGATGTTATGGGCTTGCAAAATACTTTTATAAGCCTTCTAACAATGCCATCTCCAGAAGTTTCCACTTTAGATATGATATCATACCCCACATATTTGACATTTTAAGAAGATCAGGGTTTTTAAGTACAATTTATTTCTGATGAAGACAAAACAGAAAGCATGTTCTATATTGATTGAGATGCAGCCATGAAAATAGGTTAGTTTCAGTACTTTTTGCTGTTATGATTAGAAGACATAAAACCCTGAATAAAAGATAGATGATTTTAAATCTGAGGAGGGCCAAATAAATACGCTGGCTTTCTCTAAGCCAGAGGTGAGGACATGGCCTAGAAACCTGTTTTGTGTGATGATGGTGAGGTCAATCATACCAATTTAGTTGGTATAAAAATTGAAATAGGTGTGCAAAATTATTCCTCTGGGATTACTTTATTCCCAAGATATTACAGATTTACACCCATCTAGGTAAAACTTCTTACAAAGGGTAATTTCCGTCCTGAACTCAAAGTCTAAATACAGTTAAGAATAAATTCATGCAAACTTACAGTTGACAGTTGAAAAAAAAAATGCATCTACAGGGTATAAAGTGGCCCATGCTAATTGGATACAAATTCTAAATACCTCTCATGCATGGATTCCATTTCAATCAGCTGTTAAAATGCATGATGATATAAAAATAAGATAGAAAGGGGATCTTAAGAAATTGCACCCGCTCAGGCAGTTTGATAAGTGTCTGGAGGTGATCCAGGTCCATTCACTTTGCATAAGATTGGCTGAATCTACAGAAGGAATGTGAAAGATTAATAGCATTATAATTCAACATTACAGGGCTCGTCAACCATATTTCGTTCATTAGCCACTAGATTAGCAATGCAGGGTGCTGCCAATAAGCAGTAAGACAACACAAATGGAGAGAAAACTGGAGCCATGTTACTTGCTCACTACACACTAAAAGAAACCTGTTACTACACAGTTCAATACAAACAACACTGGAGCCAGATATTTTCCAAAGAACCCTAAAATGAGTGAAGACAAGATATATTTTTACAAAGTACTATTTCCCAGGGAAAGGGCAGAGATCTTTTCTTTGATAACACACAGAACAATTATGGAATTCTGTTCTACTTGGAGTTAGTTGTTCCCTCTATATGGAGAACCAATCAATTTACAACCATTTGTCTCATTTTACTGGCATAGCAGCTCTATGAGGTATGAATGACTGCCCTTGTGTGAAAGACAAAGTTATAAAGTCTTAGAGAAGTTCAGTGCCTTCCCCCATGTCCCTGGCCAGTGGCTGAGGAGCCAGAACTTGAGTCTTCTTAAGGCCAAGTCTCTGTATGGAGCAGTGCTCTAAAGTGGTGCTTCTCAAATTATGCATGTCGAAAGAATTTTTTAAATTCCCAATTTGTCATTATTTTGTGATGATGCTTGGGCTAAAAGAGAAGATTTTCCTAAAGTATTCATAGTTTTCTAAAAGTACTTCACAAACACTTATGAAGCACTTATAAATGTAAGATACTATTCTAAGTCCTTTGCACTTATTAACTTATCAGTGCTCTAAAGTGGTGCTTCTCAAATTATGCATGTCGAAAGAATTTTTTAAATTCCCAATTTGTCATTATTTTGTGATGATGCTTGGGCTAAAAGAGAAGATTTTCCTAAAGTATTCATAGTTTTCTAAAAGTACTTCACAAACACTTATGAAGCACTTATAAATGTAAGATACTATTCTAAGTCCTTTGCACTTATTAACTTAGTCTTTGTAACGGCTTGCCTGGTGGCTCAGTGGTAAAAAATCTGCCTGCAATGCAGGAAATGGAAAAGACATGGGTTCAATCCCTGGGTCAGGAAGATCTCCTGGAGAAGGAAATGGCAAGCCACTCCAGTACTTTTGACTAGGAAATCCCATGGACAGAGGAGTTGCGCTGGCTATGGTCCATAGGTTCCCAAAGAGTCGGACACAATCAAAGTGGCTGAGCACACATGCAATGACCTTATGAACTAGCAGATAATTCAGACTTCTATAATATTAATGACTTTTTCCTTCCTTCAGGATGGACCACAATGATCTAGACTTGCTAAGCAGCCATCTTGCGCATTCCCTTTACTGCTCTCTGGTGTGAGATCTACTTGAATCTGGTCTTATTCTCTTTCTTGATTTTCTGTCACCTTTAACTCTTCAGAAAGGGTACATGGGAAATAAAAATTTTTGACTCACATGTCTGAAAATATCTTTATTCTGCCTATATTATTGAGTGATAATTTAACTAGAAAAAATAATTTGATCTTGAAAAAATATTCCCTTAGACATTTGAAAGCATTTTTTGATTATCTTCCAAAAGCTTTTATTGCTGATGATAAGTCTTATAATTATCTGTTTCTTATTCTATGGTATGTGGTATACTTCAACCTTACAATCTTCTAATCACTTTGACATTTTGAGATTTTGTATATAGGCCTAGTGTAGGTCTGTGGTAGGAAGAATTCTAATATGTCTCTCAAGGTTTTCTGCCACCCTGATCAACATGCTCTACACAATCCTAGGGTCTGTGAATTTTATGAGTTTTACTCTCATTAACGAGCTTAAGTTTATGGCACAGTTGAACTTAAGATAGGGGGATTAACTAGGAGCTTGAATTAATTACATGAATCCTTTAATAACAGAAAAGTTGATTTTGTCTTTTTTGTTTGTTTGTTTGTTTTGTTTTGATTTTGGTTTCTGCTGTTCACAGAAAAGAAAATCAGAGATTGGAAGCATCAAAATGATTCAGGGCCCCACTGCTAGCCTGAAGATGGAGGGGGTCACTTGGAAAAAAAGCAGATGGCCTCTAAATTCTGGGAACTATCCCATCAGGATTTCAGTCCTTCAACCACAAGGAACTGAATTCTGCCAACAAGAATAAAATTGGAAACAGATTTTTCTCAAGAGCTTCCAGGCAAGAACTTAACCTGGCCAACACCTTGTTTCCAAGCCTTGTGCAAAGAACCTAGTCAAAGTACATTTATTTTGGATTATTTAAAAAATGTTGTTTTTACTCTTTCATGTTATAACTTTTTCATATATTTGGCAATCCTATTAATATTATAAATTACATAATTGTAATTATATAATTTACATAATTTCTTTCCCACTAAGCCCTCAACAAATGAACAAGATGATAGAACTTTGTGTACTAGGTAGAGTTTTAGTGAAAATGTTCTGCTTTATGGTGAACAGTCTAGGGGAAGGCTTCTTTTTTTTGGAGATTGACTCCTCCAGTATTTTGCCTGGGATAAATGGATAGTCACGATGAACACAGATGATTCAAGAGAATCAAGAAGGGTTAAGACATCTTTATTTTGTCCCCTTTTTCTCAATGCTTCTTAATGTTTCTGGACTTTATTGTACCCACCACCCTACAAAGCCTACTTGCAAAGTCTTTCCAAGGTTGTACTGACGACATAGGTACCCTCCTTGGCTACAGCCCCATTTCTTCACGTTTAGTTATTTCTAGCTTCTTTTTCTATGTTTAATCAGTAAATGTTTTTCAAATTCACTTTCCAGAAATTTATTAATGTCTTTATCTGCTGAAGAGCCTCTCCATTCTTTTCACTGGTGAGAATTTATAATATTTTATGCCATTATATAATTTTAATATAATATCAAGAAGGGGAGAGGAAGTGGGGAGATAAACACATGCTCAGCTAATAATCTTGAATCAAGAATTTGAAGAAAACATCCATTAAATTAAATTTATATATATATTATATAAAGCTCTGAGTAAATGATACTACTCTTAATTTGAAAAATGGTATTTTATTGTTTACCCAAATGGATACAATTGGTGGGCTTATACATTATTTTGAGCAGAAAGCCTTCCTTTAAAAGAATTCTCAATTATACTTTCTTATAAAAGTCTTGGGAAAGAAATATAGGCAAAGAGTATTAGAATTCTCCAGTGCTTCCTGCAGGTGAAAAAAGACAAGAAAAAAAAAGGTTGAAAAACAAGTTCAAAGTTCACAGAAGATCTCCATGTTCTTGGGTATGACTCTAGAGAGAAAGGACAAAGGAGTGTTGTTTGTACCCAAATGGATTTCTCGTGTGTTTCAGACGCTGTCAGAAGTAGATGCCAAGTGCTATAAGGCAGGGGTCAGCAAACTATGGCCCATGAGACGAATCTGCCATCTGTTTTTACAAATGAAGATTTGTTGGAACACAGCCATGCCCATTTGTTTATGTATCATATATGGCTACTTTTTTCACTATAGCAGCAAAGGTGAATAGTGCAAAAGAAATTGTATGGCCTACACAGCCTAAAATATTTATCACTAGCCTCTTCCTCCCTGGTGGCTCAGATAGCAATGGATGTGCCTACCAAGCAGGAGACTCGGGTTCGATCCCTGGGTCAGGAAGATCCCCTGGAGAAGGAAATGGCAACTCACTCCAGTATTATTGCCTGGAGAATTCCATGGACAGAGGAGACCTGCAGCTACAGTCCCTGGGGTCACAAAGAGTTGGACATGACTGAGTGGCTAACACTTTCACAGCCTCTTCCAGAGGAAGATAGTCTACCTTGGTTTGAGGCAAAGAGAATAATCCCATTCCTCTTTCTAGTAATTGGCTTAGGAAAGGGGGCATATGACCAATAATTGCTAGTGAGATGTGAAGGGAAGACAGCTTTGGGACTTTGGGAAAAGCTTTCCACCCTTTTAAAGGAACGCTTTTTTTTTCTCCTGCTAGGTATTGTGTCTGGAAGTGTGGAAAGGGCCTGGCTCCTGCAAGATGTATTTGAATCATTAAATTAACCAATTTAGGCGCTGTTCTCTCTCAGGACTTCTTGTTTTGTGAGATAATAAATGTTCCTTGTTTAAATCATTTTGAATTGCTGTTACAGGCAGCTCTGACATGCAGCTGAAAATCTCCTTACTATAACACCATTCTGCTTCCAATACCAAGGCCAGCAGGGGGAGAGGTAAAAAAAACTAAGCTTCTGTTTCCATTTTCTCTTCCACAGTTTTGAGACCTCTGCTGCTTTGGCTACATCACTGCTTTTTAAAGAAGGGAGCTCATTTCTAAATCAAGTTCCTCAGAACTATAGCATTGTGTTTGTTCCAGGTCCCATTTGGATCCTTTCATCTGCTAGAAGCTTCTAGAACATTCATGCCACAAGGGAAACTCTTGCTTTAGAAGTAAGGAAATATGTCTATCTGGATTCTTTAAGATGTCTCTAAAGCAGAGACATTACTTTGCCAACAAAGGTCCGTCTAGTCAAGGCTATGGTTTTTCCAGTAGTCATGTATGGATGTGACAGCTGGACTGTGAAGAAAGCTGAGCACTGCAGAATTGATGTTTTTGAACTGTGGTCTTGGAGAAGACTCTTGAGAGTCCCTTGGATTGCAAGGAGATCCAACCAGTCCATTCTCAGGGAGATCAGTCCTGGGTGTTCTTTGGCAGGAATGATGCTAAAGCTGAAACTCCAGTACTTTGGCCACCTCATGCAGAGTTGACTCACTGGAAAAGACTCTGATGCTGGGAGGGATTGGGAGCAGGAGGAGAAGGGGACGACAGAGGATGAGATGGCTGGATGGCATCACCAACTCGATGGAGGTGAGTTTGAGTAAACTCCGGGAGTTGATGGACAGGGAGGCCTGGCGTGCTGCAATTCACGGGGTTGAAAAGAGTCGGACATGACTGAGCAACTGAACTGAACTGAAGTTACTTTACTTGAGGATTCAAAAAAAAAAAAAAAAAAAAGATAAGCATTTAAATGTAATTAAACATCAAGTGTATCAAGTTTTCTAGTTTCTATAAAATTTTAACACAGTTGCAGTTTCAGTTCATATTATGTGTATATATGTTTTAAATAATTAATATTTTCTTCCAGGTAATGGTCTAAACTCACAATGGTTTCTAGAAGAATAACATGATTATTTTATTTTATCTTATAAATACTTAGTGAGTACAGTGTTTTATGCATTATTTCAAAGTACTACCTTAAACTTCATTTAGTAAATCTAGTACCTTAAATTCCTTTGATTCATCACCTGATCTACATAATTCAAGGTTTCTCAGAGAATTAATTGAAGCTATTTTCCCATTTGTAGCTGAAACAAGTATTTTTTCAGTGCAATCCCATGTCATAATAAAATGCTTTCTGGCAAATTCTCTTCTAGTATATAATTGTGATAGTCCTAAAGGCACTTTTAATTTTGTTAGCATCAAATTGTTCATGCCACTAAGTGTATAACTCATAAAATAAAGATGAAATTCCCAAACAACATGAAAATTTGGATCTCTCTATTTATATTGCTGTATTTTGTCTGTTTAATCTTTTATATAGTTTCTTTTTGCTTCAAGGGAAAAAATAGACACTGACACCAAGGAGATTTTGAAGTCAAAGCAAATGCAAGTTAAAGAAATATGTTATATTCTTACATATAAATATGCATTTTCTTGGAATCATCCCCCTTAAGTACTAAATTTATCTATTCTTTAGTCTGATTTGGGCAAAAAGAAAAACAGTTACAACATTACATTCTTAATTTCTACTTAAACTTAAATACATAAATTCATTTAAACTTGATAATAACCTACTATTGTTATCATATTATACTGCCATATGGCAGAAAAAGGAACTGAGGTGTGTTTTTAGCATAAGTAATGTAACCAAGGGCTTCCCTGGTGGCTCAGTGGTGAAGAATCTGCCTGGGCAATGCAGGAGATGTGGGTTCAATCCATGGACTGGAAAGATGCTCTGGAGAAGGAAATGGCAACCCACACCAGTAGTCTTGCCTGGAGAAGCCCATGGACAGAGAAGCCTGGCCAGCTACAGTCCATGGGGGTGCAAAGAGTTGGACATGACTTATCGATAACACAGCAACAAGGTAGCCAAGGCCACACAGTTCTTAAGTGGCAGTCAACCTATAAAGCCAGTTCTGTCTGAGCAGAGAGCCGCTCTGAAATATTCACAAGCCATTCAAGATCAACAAAGAGAAATGAATCATTTACAAGAGTTAGGTTAATAAGAATTTATTATAATATGCAAAACTTTTATCATGAGCAAAGCATAATATGTCTGGATGAGTAGTGTTGGAAAGGAAAATTTAATTACCAGTTAGTAGAGTTTCCCTTCAATCCTCTCATTTTCCTAATTAAAAATAACAATAATGGTGAAATAACACTTATTTATTCAGAAAATCAAAGTAGACAAAACTGTTTTATCTCCATGTATATCAACTTCTCTAAAACGTATAGAAATGCATACATCTCAATTACAAAAAACAAACAAACAACAAATTTCAATTAAAAAGTGAGCAAAGATTCACATTGTTGTATGGCAGAAAACAACACAGCAGTGTAAAGTAATTTTCCTCCAATTAAAAAATAAAATTTTTAAAAACTGAGGGAAGGATCTGAATAGACATTTTTTCAAAGAAGACGTACACTAGTCAATAGGTGTAAGAAAGTGAAAGTTGCTCAGTAGTGTCCAATTCTTTGGGACCCCATGGACTATATAGCCCATGAAATTCTCCAGGCCAGAATACTGGATCCCCTTCTCCAGGGGATCTTCCCAACCCAGGGATCAAACCCAGGTCTCCCACACTGCAGGCAGATTCTTTACTAGGTGAGCCACCAGGGAAGCCCAAGAATACTGGAGTGGGTAGCCTATCCCTTTTCCAGCCTATCCACAGGAATCATTACAGGTGTATTCTTTACCAACTGAGCTATCAGTGAAGCCCATGTGAGGTGAGGCATGTGCTAACTAACCTTATTGTGATAATCATTTTACAATTTGCATGCTAAATCACTTCAGCCGTGTCCAACTCTGTGCAAGCCTATGGACTGAAGCCTACCAAGCTCCTCAGTCCATGGGATCCTTCAGGCAAGAATACTGGAGTGGATTGCCATTTGTTTCTCCGGGGGATCTTCCTGGCCCACAGATAAAACCTGTATCTCTTAGGTCTCCTGCATCAGCAGGCAGGTTCTTTACCACTAGCGCCACATGGGAAGCCCATATTTTACAATATATATGTACAGAAAGTCATCATGCTGTACATCTAAACTTACAGGGTGTTGTATGTCAATTATATCTCAGTAAAGCTAGGGAAAAGATGAAATTTGCCATTGTACAAGAAACCTGAAATATTGTGTTTCTTATAGCTTATAGCTCACAGATGAAGGAAATTACTGATAGATAAAGCTTATCACAAATTTGACAAGAGTCCAAAGATTTATTGACATTGTAATGAGTTGGAAGTAAATAAAAAATTTCTAAACTATTAATAATTTTTTAAAATCCCAAAATTTCTAGCAGACTGAATTGTCTTTCTCATCTCTCTATGGACAGATTATAAAAAAGATTTTTACTATAAAGAGATAGCTAAAAATTTAGGGTATATAAAGGTGTTGTAGGCAGCTCATTAGCAAACATTTTTTGTCATTTGTTTTTCTGAATTTTATGTTTGCGGTATTTTTCATACTTTATAAAATTTAGTATTTTATTAAGATTTGTTACTTCATTTAAAATAAGTATTCAGGGACTTCCCTGGTGGTCCAGTGGTTAAGACTCCATGTTCCTAATTCTGGGGACACGAATTCAATCTCTGGTAGGGGAACTCAGACCTCGCATGTCTTAGGTATAGCCAAAATAAAATTAAATTTAAAAATACTTTAAAATAAGTATTCAATTTGCACTAAAAATAATAAATCAAGGGTTGTAGGTAAATATAAAGTTAGATGAAAAATTTGAAAAATAAAACCTTAACCCATTTTATGCACCTTAGGCCTTCAATGCTTTATTGCCCATTGTCTCTACAGATATCTGTCATATGCAAAGAGTCAAACTGAGCTAGCTAGGGTTGAGGATAATTTTATAAATGTTTTAAAAGGCTGGAATTAAAATAACTCAAATATGAAACAGCTGTAAGGTATTAAGTAAAGTTATTATATCCTGTAGCTCTCTTATAACTCGGTTTAACTTCACCGGGATTTAAAGATGACACTATTTTTAATCATGTAATATGAATATAGTATGTGCAGTTTAAGTAGACACACTTTACTTATCACTCGTCCTTTTACCTTTTCCGGGGTAAAAAAATGAGGGTATTGTGTGGTTATGTCTTCCTTGCTAAACTGTTATGATTAAAAAAGAAAAACTTCTGTCAGCTTTCTTCATTAGTAATCCACAAATAAAAGATGCTTCTCCTACATATATAGTTCAATGAAATTTCACAAGCTGAATGTCTCTGTAATCAGTACCTTCTATGCTACTCAATATAGCCACATGCAATCATTTACATTTAAATTAATTAAAATTAAATACAATTTAAAAGTAGTTTTTTTTTTTATTCCAGACAAAATAGAGTAACAGGGGCTAGAGTCCCTTTTTTAAGCTGAAGTAACCAAAAGCCGGAAAAGCATATTAAATAATTTTCATAATACTGAACTTTAGACAAAAAAAAAGGAAGTGATCCCTGAGAGATGAAAACTAGCATGGAGGGACTTCCCTGGTGGCCCAGTGGCTAAGACTCTATGCTCCCAATGCAGGGGGCCCCAGGCTTGATCCCTGGCCAGAGAATATCCCATCATAATTAAGGCCCAGTGCAGCCAAATACATGAATAATAAATAAAATAAAAACAGTAAGGTGAATCCTGCCACTGCTATTGCTTACTGCCTGGAGGTTTCCAGCAATCACTACAGTAAGGGGAAACTAAGGTAAAACCTGATGAGAATGTACACCTGGGACCCCTCAGTGTCCAGGATGACATAAGTTTATAGAACAGAATACTAGAGAGGAGAAAGCTGCTCAGAGAAAGAATCCTGGGAATTTACAGATATTCCTCTCTGAGTATTTAGTGTGGGATTACCAGTACATGTGTGTGAGGAAATCACTTAAGTCTTGAAAATGAGCCACCTGAAAGAATTAGAGGGAACAGTGGCCATCGCATTTTCAGGAATAGTGTTTGCCTCTCACAGTCCGGGCAGAAATTTCACAATTGACAGGACTTGGGTTAGAGCACAAGAAGGCTATTGGCTAAGTGGTGGGAAAAATTAGCCCTAGACTAAAAGAGACCACCTCCAACAGACCTCCACAACCAGAAATGTTACAGGAAATCCTTTAAGCAGAATAAAAATGTTACCAGATGGAAACCCAGACCTTCACAAAGGAATAAATAGCACCATAAATGGAAACTACATTGATAAATGTAAAGTCTTTTCTTATTATTTACATCTCTATAAAAGACAGTCAACTATTTAAAACAAAAATAATAACAATGTACCACGGGATTGTAATATATGTAGCTGTGTGTGTGCTTACTTTTCTCAGTCCTGTCCAGCTCTTTGCAACCCCATGGACTGTAGGCTGCCTTCCTCCTCTGTCCCTGGGGATTCTCCAGGCAAGAATACTGGAACGGGTTGCCATGCCCTCCTCCAGGGGATCCTCCCAAGCCAGGGATTTAATCCAGGTCTCCCACACTGGAGGCATATTCTTTACCATCTGAGCCACCAGAGAAGCCCATATGTAGCAGTAAAGTAATTAATAACACAATGGCTGGGAGGGGTGAAATGGGAACACTGTTGTACCCTCCATATGAAATGATGTACTGTTATTATTTAAAGGGGGAATATGATAAGTCAAAACTATATATTATAAACTTCAAAACAACCACTGAAGTAATATAACAGAGTTATAGCTAATAAACTAATGGCAAAGACAGAATGGAATCATGAAAAAGAACAAAAAGGAAACAGATATGACAACTAGAAAACAAATAAAAAGATGGCAGATTTAAACCCAACCATATCAATACTCACATTAAATGTTAATGGTTTAAGTATCTAAAAGGCAGAGGTAGGATTTAATTAGAAAGCAAGACCCGTAAGTCTTCTTTGGAGAAATGTCTATTTAGTTCTTTGGCCCATTTTTTGATTGGGTCTCTATGTTCGATACAGGATACAGGATGCTTGGGGCTGGTGCACGGGGATGATCGAGAGAGATGATATGGGATGGGAGGTGGGAGGAGGTGTTCAGGATTGGGAGCTCGTATACACCTGTGGCAGATTCATGTCAATGTATGACAAAACCAATACAGTATTGTAAAGTAAAATTAAAAAAAAAAAAAAGATTAAAAGAAAAAGGTAAAAAAAGAAAAAGAAAAAAAGCAAGACCCAACTGTATGCCACTTACAAGAAACTCAATGTATAAAGACAAAATTGGTTAAAAGTTAAAGGATGAGAAAAAACATAGTGTTAACACTAAACAAAACCTGATTGAATGTGCTGATTGATATTAGACAAAATTTCAGACAAGTACATTATCAAAGAAAAACTAGGTAATTTCTTATAAAGCAATTAATTTATAAAGAAGCAACAAGAGACCCTAAAGGGTGAAGCATCTATTAACTGAGCTGCATTTATGCAGCTCAGCAGCAGAAATGGAAAGAGAAATAGACAATCTAAAATGTATTTGAGAGTTCCACACTGTCTCTTCATTAGTAGTAGAACAAGTAAATCCCCAAACAAAAAAGCAGAGTAAGTGACAATTATAAAACATTCCTATTCTCTGTGCCTTGACCCATGCTGTTTCCTCATCTAGCTGTTCCTTGCCTACAATTCCTTTCCTTGTCCTTTCACCTTCCCCCTTTTATTTTTACCTGATTGACACATAAATATTCTATATTCTCAGCACCTCTGAGAATCTTTTACTGTATATCTTTGCAACTTTGGACCTAAAAGCTCCTTTTTAAAATTTCCCAATTTCCTTGTTCCATATTGCTTTAAAATCAACTCATTTTGAGACTGTCTGGAGGGTATGGACTTTGTGCCACCATTCATACTATCAATACATGAAGAATGCAGCAAATATTTTGTGTTACATGTGAACAATACAGCTGTGTAATTTATAAAACATATATAGATAAGAGTCTTTATCTGGAATGCTGATTGTGAGCAATTTATAGAAATATAAATTATTTTGGGGGCAAACTGTTGTGAACACCAAAGATGCAATTATATTCTATAGAAATATCAATCTCCATCACAGTTTGTAATATATATATATATGTAGTGTAATATTTAAAGGGGAAATGGCATTTAAAAAGCCATGTTATAGTTTTCTATATATAGGTCTTTAGCTTCTTTAGGTAGATATATTCCTAAGTATTTTATTCTTTTCGTTGCAATGGTGAATGGAATTGTTTCCTTAATTTCTTTTTCTACTTTCTCATTATTAGTGTATAGGAATGCAAGGGATTTCTGTGTGTTGATTTTATATCCTGCAACTTTACTATATTCATTGATTAGCTCTAGTAATTTTCTGGTGGAGTCTTTAGGGTTTTCTATGTAGAGGATCATGTCATCTGCAAACAGTGAGAGTTTTACTTCTTCTTTTCCAATTTGGATTCCTTTTATTTCTTTTTCTGCTCTGATTGCTGTGGCCAAAACTTCCAGAACTATGTTGAATAGTAGCGGTGAAAGTGG
>SJYX01008029.1:1581196-1600303 GCA_006410675.1 Oreotragus oreotragus | reverse complement strand
ATTATACAGAGTGAAGTAAGCCAGAAAGAAAAACACCAATGCAGTATACTAACACATATATATGGAATTTAGAAAGATGGTAATGAGGACCCTGTATGCAAGACAGCAAAAGAGACACAGATGTGCAGAGCGGACTTTTGGACTCTGAGGGAGAGGGAGAGGGAGAGGGAGAGGGTGGGATGATTTGGAAGAATAGCATTGAAATATGTATACTATCATGTAAGAAATGAATCGCCAGTCTATGTTCAATGCAGGATGCAGGATGCTCGGGGCTGGTGTATGGGGATGATCCGGAGGGATGATGTGGGGTGGGAGGTGGGAGTGGGGTTCACGTTTGGGAGTTCGTGTACACCCGTGGCAGATTCATGTCAATGTATGCCAAAACCAATAGAGTACTGTAAAGTAAAATAAAGTAAAATGGAAGCTCTAAAAAAAAAAAATTAACATATTGCAAAAGTAACTTAAGAAAACTCCAATCAACAGAGAGATATACCATGTTCATAAATTTGAAGCTTCAATACTGGTAAAATTTCACTTATCCCCTAACTGATGTGTAAACTCAGTCTACTCCTGATGCAAATTCCATCAATATTTGTTGTATACATTGACAAGCTGATCCTAAAATTTATATGGAAATTCAGAGAATTTGCAATTGCCAAAACAATCATGTAGAGTAATAAATTTGGAAGTATTACACTTCCTGAATTTAAAACTTAAAAAAAAAAAGCCATGTTATACAGATTAACTAATTTCTTTAGAATTCTAGCTAGACATGGCTATCATTGTATTCATTATGTCTTGTAGGAGTGCTACACACATTTCAAAATACAAACACCATTTCATCTACATTTTAACTTTGGATCTGTTCAACAGCACTGTAACAAAGGTAAGACAGGTATTGCCATATTATATTGTTGCATCTGCCACAAGGAATAGTGAAATTCTTGCCACTACAGGTATTGCGGCTCAGCTGGTAAATTGTAAACTCAGTCTACTCCTGATGCAAATTCCATCAATATTTGTTGTATACATTGACAAGCTGATCCTAAAATTTATATGGAAATTCAGAGAATTTGCAATTGCCAAAACAATCATGTAGAGTAATAAATTTGGAAGTATTACACTTCCTGAATTTAAAACTTAAAAAAAAAAGCCATGTTATACAGATTAACTAATTTCTTTAGAATTCTAGCTAGACATGGCTATCATTGTATTCATTATGTCTTGTAGGAGTGCTACACACATTTCAAAATACAAACACCATTTCATCTACATTTTAACTTTGGATCTGTTCAACAGCACTGTAACAAAGGTAAGACAGGTATTGCCATATTATATTGTTGCATCTGCCACAAGGAATAGTGAAATTCTTGCCACTACAGGTATTGCGGCTCAGCTGGTAAAGAATCCTCCAGCAATGCGGGAGATCTGGGTTCGATCCTTAGGTTGGGAAGATGCCCTGGAGAAGGGAACAGCTACCCACTTCAGTATTCTGGCCTGGAGAATTCCATGGACTGTATAGTCATGGGGTCGCAGAGTCAGACACAACTGAATGACCTTCATTTTCACAGGTATTGAAGTCAAAGCTGGATGACAAACTATCCCCAATGGGCCCTTCTCCATATTAAAAAAAAAAAATCACCACATAAAAGTCAGTGTCCTCTTGGCTGTTGACAGTGACCTTTTAGGAGAAGTTATTTTTTATGTAGGTCACATGTGACATAAAACTTAAAGCTTTCATTTTTGTCTTTAAAATTACAGAGCTATAATTTTATCGAAAGGAGTCATATTTCACCAGACACATTTAATGGAATCACTCATGTTTTCCTTTAGTTATTTAAAATAAACTGTCTTCACTGTGCTTTCACAAAGCTCTTTATCCATCTTTATGACTTGCTGTTTAAATGGGCACGGATTAAAATATGTCTGCTGACCAACCTGTGAACCAGCAATAAATAAGACAAATCAAACACTTTTCACATATCAGATGTCTAGTGCTACAAAAGGCTGGCATACCATTTTGCATTAGGCACACTTTTATTTACAGTTTATTTTTTGACACAGGCAAGAGTCAAACAGGAGGTAACGCTGAGAAGGACCAGCAAGCATCTCCTGAACAAAAGGTGTCACTCTTCCTCCTAACTGGATCCTATTTGCTTTGGAAGAGCTAAGAGGTTTAGTTTTGGCATTCATTGTTTGTAGATACTGTCTTCATAAGTCAAGTCTTTTATTAGCATGAATAGAAAAATAGCATCTCCCCTGTTACTTATAGACAATAATCACCCACTTTACAAATTGCTGATTGAAAAGATCATGGCCATTAACATTTGTTGAGCAGCCCCTGGGCACAGTGGGGCTATAACAGGAAGAAGAGAAAGGAGAAATGAATGTAAAGTGAAGGGCAGTTTCCAGAGAGATTTCAGGCGGCCTATTAAGACTCTTAGACATACTATGTGTGCTAGGAAGGCAATTTAATTAAGCAAATATTTATTTAGTATTAACTGAAGAACTGGTATAGTTTTCTTTTTTTTGACTGAAAAAAATTTTTTTTTATTTTTGCTTTATTTTACTTTACAGTACTGTATTGGTTTTGGTATACATTGACATGAATCCGTCATGGGTGTACATGAACTCCCAAACATGAACTACCCCCCACCTCCCACCCCACATCATCCCTCTGGATCATCCCCATACACCAGCCCCAAACATCCTGCATCCTGCATTGAATATAGACTGGCGATTCATTTCTTACATGATAGTATACATATTTCAATGCTATTCTCCCAAATCATCCCACGATGATTTTAAAAGGCCCAGGAATAATATGAGGGACATCTCAGGTGACTCAGTGGTAAAGAAGCCACTTGCCAAAGCAAGAAACATGGGTTTGGCCCCTGGATCAGGAAGATACCCTGGAGGAGGGCACGGAAACCCACTCCAGAATCCCATGGACAGAGGAGCCTGGCCTACTGTCTGTAGTTTTGCAAAGTATTGGCGATGACTAAAGGGATTAGCATGCACATACAGACAGGATAAACTTGTAAAAGGTAACTGATAATACAATTCAGTAAATTAGGTTCAAAAGAGTAATAAAAAGCTATGGATATGAACAACTGTATAGGAAGAAAATATGACTTCTCAGAAGAAATCCATTTTGAGATGGATCTTTAAAACTTGGCAACAATTGCTACATGGAGGAGAAAAAGGGAGTCTGTACAGAGTGATAGGGTCACACAACTGTTTGTGAGACTTAAGCTGAAGAGAGTGTAAAAGCTGTTGCAGAATAAATCAAAACTACATGAGTTTTCACATCACTTCAATCAGAATGACTGTCATTAAAAAGTCCATAAATAATAAATACTGGTGAAGGTGTGGAGAAAAAGGAACCATCCTGCACTGCTGGTGGGAATGTAAATTGGTGAAGCCACTACGGAGAACAGTATGGAGGTTCCTTAAAAAACTAAAAAGAGGGTTACCACGTGATCAAGTCCACTCCTGGGAATATATCTGGAGAAGACCATAATTTAAAAAGATACATGCACCCCAATGTTGATAGCAACACTATTGACAATAGGCAAGACATGGAAACAAGCTAAATGTTCACTGACAGATGAATGGATAAAGGAGATGTGGTGCATATAAAGAACGGAATATCATTCAGTCACAAAAAAGAATGAAATAATAGAATTTGCAGCAACCTGGATGGACCCAGAAATTATATTAAGTGAAGAAAATCAGATAGAGAAAGGCAAATATCATATGCTATCCCTTAGATGTGGAATCTAAAAAAGGGACACAAATGAAATTACTTAAAAGTCAGAAATAGACTTGGAGACAGAGAAAGTAGTCTTATGGTTACCAAAGGGGATCACAGGGGAAGAGATAAATTAGGAGTTTGGGATAAACATATACACACTGCTATATATAGAATAGATATCTGACAAGGACTTACTGTATAGTACAGGAAATTATACTCAAAACCTTGTAATAACTTATAATGGAAAGCATCTGTGAAAGAATATATATGTAAAAGAATCACTTTACTGTACACATAAAATTAACACAACATTGGAAATTAACTATACATCAATTTAAAATGAATTTCTTTCAGAATAATGGGAAGCAAGCAAAAGAAGATGATTTCAGTCATGACTGTTGCAAACTTAGAATAATAATAACTATATTTTTTAATGGATTCTTCATGCCCAAACCATGAGGGAGATAAAATTTTTTTAATTAAATTTTTTTCTTTTTGTGCTTGGATAACTTATTCTCCTATATTTTTTAATAACTTCCCCGCATTCTGACTTTTATTTCAACTAACACATGTACATGGGGTAATGACTCTAGGAAAGGCTCTGGGCTAAGGTCACAAAACTGTGTTCAAGAGCTTACCCTGGGAAAACAGAGACCTAGAACATGAGTGAGTCTAATCTAGGGGAGTGCTTAATTCTCTGTGTAAGAGAGGTTTCAGGTGAGATGGGGTTCAGATAAGGAAGAATTTATATATTGATAGTATACATATTTCAATGCTATTCTCCCAAATCATCCCACGATGATTTTAAAAGGCCCAGGAATAATATGAGGGACATCTCAGGTGACTCAGTGGTAAAGAAGCCACTTGCCAAAGCAAGAAACATGGGTTTGGCCCCTGGATCAGGAAGATACCCTGGAGGAGGGCACGGAAACCCACTCCAGAATCCCATGGACAGAGGAGCCTGGCCTACTGTCTGTAGTTTTGCAAAGTATTGGCGATGACTAAAGGGATTAGCATGCACATACAGACAGGATAAACTTGTAAAAGGTAACTGATAATACAATTCAGTAAATTAGGTTCAAAAGAGTAATAAAAAGCTATGGATATGAACAACTGTATAGGAAGAAAATATGACTTCTCAGAAGAAATCCATTTTGAGATGGATCTTTAAAACTTGGCAACAATTGCTACATGGAGGAGAAAAAGGGAGTCTGTACAGAGTGATAGGGTCACACAACTGTTTGTGAGACTTAAGCTGAAGAGAGTGTAAAAGGTGTTGCAGAATAAATCAAAACTACATGAGTTTTCACATCACTTCAATCAGAATGACTGTCATTAAAAAGTCCATAAATAATAAATACTGGTGAAGGTGTGGAGAAAAAGGAACCATCCTGCACTGCTGGTGGGAATGTAAATTGGTGAAGCCACTACGGAGAACAGTATGGAGGTTCCTTAAAAAACTAAAAAGAGGGTTACCACGTGATCAAGTCCACTCCTGGGAATATATCTGGAGAAGACCATAATTTAAAAAGATACATGCACCCCAATGTTGATAGCAACACTATTGACAATAGGCAAGACATGGAAACAAGCTAAATGTTCACTGACAGATGAATGGATAAAGGAGATGTGGTGCATATAAAGAACGGAATATCATTCAGTCACAAAAAAGAATGAAATAATAGAATTTGCAGCAACCTGGATGGACCCAGAAATTATATTAAGTGAAGAAAATCAGATAGAGAAAGGCAAATATCATATGCTATCCCTTAGATGTGGAATCTAAAAAAGGGACACAAATGAAATTACTTAAAAGTCAGAAGTAGACTTGGAGACAGAGAAAGTAGTCTTATGGTTACCAAAGGGGATCACAGGGGAAGAGATAAATTAGGAGTTTGGGATAAACATATACACACTGCTATATATAGAATAGATATCTGACAAGAACTTACTGTATAGTACAGGAAATTATACTCAAAACCTTGTAATAACTTATAATGGAAAGCATCTGTGAAAGAATATATATGTAAAAGAATCACTTTACTGTACACATAAAATTAACACAACATTGGAAATTAACTATACATCAATTTAAAATGAATTTCTTTCAGAATAATGGGAAGCAAGCAAAAGAAGATGATTTCAGTCATGACTGTTGCAAACTTAGAATAATAATAACTATATTTTTTAATGGATTCTTCATGCCCAAACCATGAGGGAGATAAAATTTTTTTAATTAAATTTTTTTCTTTTTGTGCTTGGATAACTTATTCTCCTATATTTTTTAATAACTTCCCCGCATTCTGACTTTTATTTCAACTAACACATGTACATGGGGTAATGACTCTAGGAAAGGCTCTGGGCTAAGGTCACAAAACTGTGTTCAAGAGCTTACCCTGGGAAAACAGAGACCTAGAACATGAGTGAGTCTAATCTAGGGGAGTGCTTAATTCTCTGTGTAAGAGAGGTTTCAGGTGAGATGGGGTTCAGATAAGGAAGAATTTATATATCTTTAAAGGTAACAACACAAATATATTATAAACGTTTTTGGTCATAGTGCCTGAGATGGCACTTGGGTTTGAGGATTTTTCCAAAGGTTCTTTGCACAACCAGAAAAGAGCTGCCAGTCTCCAGTAAGCAGTGCAGTTTCAGGCTCTATGGCCAAAATTTGGGATAGGTAAGGTGAGGATGAGCATCAGGATGTTTGACATATTTCTCATCAGATGACTGGCTTTCTGTGTGATGAGACTCATGGGAGCACAAGGAATCCTTAATTCTGCATGTTATAAAGAGTGGATTGCAGATAGCTGAGCAAACTGTGGGGCTCTGAGCCATGCACATGTGTAAGACCATGGGTCTCCAGCTCACAAGGAGGGGGAGTCTGTACAGACACCTCTCAGGGCTGTTGGTGATCTGGCATCAATATCTATTTTGGGGGGGAAATATCCACACCTGCTTTCATATTCAGAAGAAAAGTATACACCTGAGTTTTCAAAGAAAGCTATCATGAAAGTAAGGTAATGAGGAAAGCTGGTTGTCAAAAAGACAGAAGGGAAGACCTGCTCCTGTGTGTTAAAAAGGTCTTCCTTTCTTACAATGAATGAAACTGTTGACCTGGTTGAGAAGTAGTACTGCAAACTAAATGTAAACTGACAAAAATAATTTATCTTTTACTGAAGTTAATTTTAGTAAGGAACTCATTTTCTACCATTAAATGATGATGATTCAATGACTATCACATATTATGGTAACTGAAAAATATCTACAGAGGTTTTTGGTTAACTAAATGTATTTTTAAAATTTGTTTTTGATGCAACCCTAGTGGCTCAGACAGCAGAGAATCTACCTGCAATGCCGGACACCCAGTTTCAATCCCTGGGTGAGGAAGATCCCGTGGAGGAGGGAAGAGCTACCTATTCCAGTATTCTTTCCTGGAGAATGCCATGGACAGAAGAGCCTGGAAGGATAACAGACCATGGGGTCACAAAGAATTGGACATGACTTAGCAACTAACACTTTCAACTTTTTTTTTTTTTACACCCTTAGCTATAGGTTGACCAAATATTATGCTTTCTGCTTTTTCCAAAAAAAAAAAAAAAAAAAACCAAAAAACTGTTTAAGAAGTCCAAAGTCCATGTTCTTTCCAAATTACAACACTAAAACCCCCATAAAAAGGCTCTGTGAAATACATCTTTCCAAAATTAAGGGAGGTTAAAAATCTAAAAATGGATATGAGTAGACATAAGAATTTAGTATAAAATAAAAGAAGGACTTTGTAGGAGTAGAACAGGAATGAATGGTTTTATACATGATCTTGGAACACTGTCAAATCATCTGAAAAAAAATTAGGTCCTTTCCTTACATCAAAATAAATTCCAGATGAACTGATAATTTAAATATAAAAAGTGAACCCCTGAAATAATCAGAAGAAAATATATGTGGAATTTCTATACCTTTGGTATAAAGATTACTTAGGATAATTTACATCAAAACAAAAGCTAGGAAAGAAGCCAGTGATGTATTTGGTGACATCAAATATAAAACTTTTAAAAGTCAAATTACAACAGAGTTAAGATGAATGAACTCACCTGAGTTGATGCCAGAGGGAAAATTTCTGGGTCAGTGGCCTTGAGAAGGCAAAGGAGTATCTCAGTTCAGTTCAGTTCAGTCACTCAGTCGTATCCGACTCTTTGCGACCCCATGAATCACAGCACGCCAGGCCTCCCTGTCCATCACCATCTCCCGGAGTTCACTCAGACTCATGTCCATCGAGTCCGTGATGCCATCCAGCCATCTCATCCTCGGTTGTCCCCTTCTCCTCCTGCCCCCAATCCCTCCCAGCATCAGAGTCTTTTCCAATGAGTCAACTCTTCACATGAGGTGACCAAAGTACTGGAGTTTCAGCGTTAGCATCATTCCTTCCAAAGAACACCCAGGGTTGATCTCCTTTAGAAAGGACTGTTTGGATCTCGTTGCAGTCCAAGGAACTCTCAAGAGTCTTCTCCAACACCACAGTTCAAAAGCATCAATTCTTCAGTGCTCAGCTTTCTTCACAGTCCAACTCTCACATCCATACATGACCACTGAAAAAACCTTTACTAGACGGACCTTTGTTGGCAAAGCAATGTCTCTGCTTTTGAATATACTATCTAGGTTGGTCATAACTTTCCTTCCAAGGAGTAAGCATCTTTTAATTTCATGGCTGCAATCACCATCTGCAGTGATTTTGGAGCCCAGAAAAATAAAGTCTGACACTGTTTCCACTGTTTCCCCATCTATTTCCCATGAAGTGATGGGACCAAATGATCTTCATTTGTGCACAACAAAAATGTGTCTTCATGGGTTCCCAAGACAAGCAAAGCTTCACTGGTAACATTTCATTGGGAGGGTAAAGTCACAGGAAGCAGAAATGAGGGAAAGGGGAGGCTTGTGGGAAAGGAAGGGAAGCAAATATAAAAGAATCATGTTGATCCGACTACAGCTTGTGACAGACTGCTCTGTCTTAAGGGAGATCTTCAGAGATGCCATATCACAGATGTTAGTAAGTTCTCAGAGAGACAAGGATTTATTCAACAGTTCACACCTCCCATCTGTCAAAGTTGTCTTCCTTTAGGGGAGACCCAGGGTAGGAGGTGAGAGGTAAGTGTACCTAGCAAAACAGTAAAGAAAATGTCAATGGGTTATGCTCACAGCAACTCTGAAGCCTGCAAACCATGCCCAGAATGGACACTTTGTCCTGCCACAGCAATGGCATACACCTAGGTCTTGGGTGGTATATGCTTAGGTTGCTCCAGGTAGAGGACAGGACAGTGCTTTGGTCTGGTTCAGGCAAAAACTGGGAATAGTACAGAAGGATAAAGCCTTTGGCTGAAAAAATGACAGGTCAACTAAAATGAGAGCGATGGCTAGCCATTTGGACATTGATGCAGATAGGTGTAGCGGTGGAGTTTGTGACAGTTCTGTCTCCTTCTATTTTCTCAGTAAAGCTAGCTGAGTTGAGAACAGGGGATCAGGAGGTTTGGGAGTCTTGTTGACAAAAGAAGTTAAAATGATCATTTAGGAGAATGGGAGGACTTGTCCTGTCCTCTGTCCATAAAATCTTCCTGGGGAAGGGGACCTTGAAACTGAGACCTTAAGAATGATTGAGAGTCAACAGAATGGACAGAGGACTTATATTCTAAAAAAGGGAATATAACATGTGCTAAGACCTAGGGACTAGGAAAAGCATAGTACAGTTGCATGTAAATATTGCTGAGTGTAATACATGATGAGGAAAAAAATAAGAGTTTCTTGAAATAGATAGGTGGAAGATTTACTCTTCCTTCCTTATATTTCATGGGATTATATAGATAATGTCTATAATAAGAAGGAAATATTAAAATATAATAACAAATAGATAATTATTCTTAACTCCTTAATCACTCAAATGGGTAGGGATTTTGGTCCTGTCTGACACCAATAATAAAAATACTTCGTGAATTAGGATCCTTGAAGTGCACGTCAAGAGTTAAGGAATTTATAAGTACTTAAGAAATTCAGATACACTGGGAATTACTGATACCCCAAATTAAAGTCACAGTTAGTCCCATGAATGGAAAAGTAAGTATGACTGTGAAAAACAAAAAGGAAAATATTAACCATTTCACAGATGGTAGACTATGAAAAATTTGGGTTAAAGCTCAACATTCAAAAAACTAAGATCATGGCATCTGGTCCCATCACTTCTTGGGAAATAGATGGGGAAACAGTGGAAACAGTGTCAGTCTTTATTTTGGGGGGCTCCAAAATCACTGCAGACGGTTATTGCAGCCATGAAATTAAAAGATGCTTACTCCTTGGAAGGAAAGTTATGACCAACCTAGATAGTATATTCAAAAGCAGAGACATGACTTTGCCAACAAAGGTCTTGTCTAGTCAAGGCTATGGTTTTTTCAGTGGTCATGTATGGATGTGAGAGTTGGACTGTGAAGAAAGCTGATCGCCAAAGAAAGTTGATTGCCAAGAATTTATGCTTTTGAACTGTGATGTTGGAGAAGACTCTTGAGAGTCCCTTGGACTGCAAGGAGGTCCAACCAGTCCATCCTAAAGGAGACCAGTCCTGGGTGTTCATTGGAAGAACTGATGCTGAAGCTGAAACTCCAGTACTTTGGCCACCTCATGTGAAGAGTTGACTCACTGAAAAAGACCCTGATGCTGGGAGGGATTGGGACAGGAGAAGAAGGGGACGACAGAGGATGAGATGGCTGCATGGTATCACCGACTCAATGGACATGAGTTTGGGTAAACTCCAGGAGTTGGTGATGGACAGGGAGGCCTGGCATACTGCGATTCATGGGGTCACAAAGAGTCAGACACGACTGTGAGACTGAGCTGAACTGAACTGAGACTGTATTATGTTTAGCTCTGTAATATTTTTATAGGTATTACATCAGAGAGGAATTTGGTGGTATACTTGCAATACTCAGTATCATTAGTAGAAGTATCCTAAGAGCATACTCAGAATTCCACAAACACACATCTAGCAGATAGATAGATATTCATAAGTTTGGCAGGGAACCTACATAAAATATGAAATGGAAGACCATAAAAATAAAACCAATTACTATCTTAGCTATAGAGTTATTTTGCTCTACTTAGGCATCTCTGAAAATAAGAGTATACATTAATGTCAATTCAGATAGTAATATGTTTTGATACTTATGTCTCTAAAAGTGTTTTATTCTTTCCATAAATAATCAAAATATACTTGGACATAATGATATCTAAAACTATAAAGAATTAAGAGCAAATTTGGCAGAATAATGAGACTCGGGCAGTTAAAAAAAGTCATGCTAGGGGTATGTTCAAATTTTAGGTGTTCAACTAAACTTGCTAACACTGCCCTACTTATCTTGTGTGCCCTGAAATAATGCATCTTTGAGGACACTCCTTTCATTTTATTAATTATTCCTTGTAGAATTTTTGTCAGGGAACACAATGGCACCCCACCCCAGTACTCTTGCCTGGAAAATCCAATGGACGGAGTAGCCTGGTGGGCTGCAGTCCATGGGGTCACTAACAGTCGGACAGACTGAGCGACTTCACTTTCACTTTTCTCTTTCATGCATTGGAGAAGGAAATGGCAACCCACTCCAGTATTCTTGCCTGGAGAATCCCAGGGATGGGGGAGCCTGGTGGGCTGCCGTCTATGGGGTCACACAGAGTCGGACACGACTGAAGTGACTTAGCAGCAGCAGCAGCAGCAGAATTTTTGTGTCTACTATGCACTCAACTTGCATCGTGCTTAGTCATGTCTGACTCTTTGTGACCCTGTGGATTATAGCTCGCCAGGCTCCTCTATATACGGGATTTTTCAGGAAAGAATAAATACTGAAGTGGGTTGCCATGTCCTCCTCCAGGGGAATCATCCCGACCTAGGGATCAAACCAGCATCTCCTGGGTCTCCTGCGCTGGCAGGCAGATTCTTTACCACTGAGCCACCTGATAAGCCCCCATGAACTCAGAGTTATAATGGCAAATACTAAAAGACGTATCTACCCTTGGGGAGGTTCACGGAGAAAATGGGTGAGAACTACCATTCTCCCTCTATCCTCCACTCAGATAAGTTGACTGGCTTAAATCCATGAGCCCTCTCCAAGTGGAAGAAGGGTCAGGTACGACCACATGAATCGTGCGTGTGTCTATCATTAGCCATTAAAACACAGTGGAAAATTTTAGTCACCGAATGCATGATATGCTGTGGTCCACAGAAGGGGAGAGATGGTGTGCCTCCTTTAATTATTCCCATGGAAACGAGCACATGTCTAGCCGTGGTCTTTTCTTTTACTATTTTGCAAATAATGAGTCCTCTAATTGCTTCAGCTGGAGCAGCCTTGCTCATTTTGGTACTTGGCTGGCAGCACTCTTTTCCTTTCTTCCTCCTTCTGTTCTCTACACACATTCTCCTCTCCCTCTCCCCCACCTTTTTTTGGTCTGAATTTGACAAAGGTCTGGTTTTTACCCCCTGAAAGTTTAAGTGGTTGAATTAAATCACAACTTGCTTTGGTTAATCATTGAGGGAGCTCTTTAGGAATTGGGGAAACATTTTATTTATGACTCAGCTTTCCACCTGTGCTGACATGGCATGGAATTTACAGCTATATTGAAAGCACTATAACCAGCACCTCAGAAATTCCACATTCTCTTGAGCTGCATTATTATGAAACATTTGTCAGGCAGCCAATTGCTGTGTCAGCCCCTAATTGATTTATATTAGCATCTGTAGGAAGGAGGTGGAGTGAGGGTCTGGGGGAGCCTGGGTCCACTTCAGATTACCCAAGTCCTGAATTTCCTGTGGACATGAGAGGTTTGCAAACAAAATTGAACATAGCCACCTTGTTTCTCTGTTTTATTTTTATACGACACATTTAAAATTATAGGCATTAACCAAGCCAGTATAAACTTTTATAACTTTGTAAACAGTTGATGGAGCTTAGACTCTTCCTGCCATGCTATCACTTCACTGAAAAGAACACCTGGTCCTAAAAGGTGGGCTTCATTTTTCCCTGAGGGGTGAGGATAAAGAAACCAAGAAATTCCTTCAAAATGTTTTCCTCTGACAGACTTCATTTACAAAAAATAAAAAAAGAAGAGTAGTTAGTTTTAATAGCTCTTTTTTATACTTAGATTCCACTCTTCCTGGATTAGAAACATAAATCTATATTACTCATTTAGAAACACCTGGTCTGAGGTTGGGTTCAAGTTGAGAGCAGCTGGAGAAATCAGACAAAGGGGATCGTGGTGAGAATGCCCATGGCATTCTATTCATTGCAACACTTGTTTCTTGGGCGCACATTGTTTGTATAAGAGCTCCCAAATAGGGCAGTTCCCAGACTGTCTTGGTCAACAAGGCTTCAGCTGCTTGCATCCTTGATGGACACCATAGTCCTTCTCACAGCCTAATGTATCCTATCTGGTTCAAGCACACATTTAGGTTATGTGCCTGGACTCTGTAGGTATATGAGTTTGCAATGATTTATACACCTTTCCAGGTGGTGAGAGTGGTAAAGAACCCGCCTGCCAAAGCAAGAGATGTAAGAGACCCGGGTTCAATCCCTGGGTCAGGAAGATCCCTGGAGAAAGGCATGGCAACCCACTCCAGTATTCTTGCCTGGAGAATCCCATGGACAGAGGAGCCTGCTGGGCTATGGTCCATAGGGTCACACAGAGCTGGACACGACTAAAGCAACTTAGCATGCACGCACTCCTCCAGTCAGGTCCTTTCTTTCTGGAGTCATTTTTGTCTCCTGTTCCCTTCTTTGTTCAGATAAGATTCTCCTAAGGGTTCTTTTCTGGAGCTGGTGTTGCTGCTTTTTCACCTCCAAAACACCATGCAGAGCTGCTCAGAAGTTATTCTCACCATCAGGATTGACCGATTGCCTTTCAGAACCAGGGTCTCCCGAACTTCCACCACTGAGAAAACTGCCCAGTGGGAGATGCATCTTCCTCGGATGGCCCTGGAGTGGTGTGCCTGGGAACGTGCGCTGTGGCCAGAGCTGCATCAGTTCCTGCCCCAGGTATCCTACTTACTAGCTGTCTGACCTACAGGACTTTTTAAACCATCCTGTGCTGAGAGATGCAGAATAACTACAACTACAAAAGCAACGATAAGCAACAATCATATCAACCTGTGTGGGTTCATATGAAGAAACTGGCTCAATACAGGGCAATATTAGTTCCCGTGTTTTGCTAGAAGATCGAGACATTTTTCAGAAGAGTTCCTTTGTTATTGAATCTCTCTACCACCGAGCTTTACTCCAGAGGAAGCTTTGGGCCAATTCTATAGCCAGATCCTTTCTGTGCCTGCGTGCTCAGTCGCTCCAATCATGCCCGACTCTTTGTGATCCCACAGACTCTTGCCCACCAGGCTCCTCTGTTCATGGGGATTCTCCAGGCAAGAATACTGGAGTGGGTTGCCAGCTCTTCTCCACAAGTCCTTTCTACTGCTACCCAAGTCTCCTTTTCTCCTTTCTTAGGGTTTGGAAGAACTCAAGAGTATCATGTACTGAAGCCCCACTGCACTATTCTCCCACAGCTCCCAGCAGGTGACACATCAATCTTTAACCTGCCATGAGTAGAGCCTGGTGGGTCTCTAGCCCCATCCTTTTTCTTTTTTTTTTTTTTGAGTTTAAATCCATAATAACCTACATGATATGATTTTTTCCCCCTCAAAAACAATGCCTCCGCTCCAAACAAATCAACTTTCCAAACAAATGAAGAACTTAAGATGACATCAGTCTCCTTTGTCTAAGTCCTGGTGTTGCGTGGATGAAAAGCAGCAGTCAGACAGTTATGATCATGGTGAGAGACCCAAAGTCACTGTCAAATTTGTTAACATTTTGCATTTCTAAGCCATCCTTAAAAAAATCATCTATGGTGTCACATCATCCCCTGGGTAGTCCATCAGAGCAACCCTGCCATCTGGATCATTTTCACCAATAAAGAACTGATAGTGTTTGAAATCAGCAAGATGTGCTGGATTTGTTCTGCAGTCCTTGTCATAAAAGGTTTTACTCCTTCTAGTCTCTGTTCTTCAAATTTCCCTTTGATTGACTTCATGTAATCTTTGATGGCCTTCTTGTAGGCTTCTTTTGTGAAGCTGGTTTCCTAGAAGTGATGGTTCATGACAATTATTGACACCAATGATTACTTATTGTACTTTCGGTTCCTTTGCCCTCTGGGCCTTCAGCGGAGGCATTTCCGCCAATGAGTCAGTCATCAATGTTACCCTCTGTCCTACTGACCATCTTCCCCACCCCTCTAGACATAACCTGTCCACGACTTCCTAGATCTTGCAGATGTCTGGAAAACATCTCATCATGGCTGATGAGGGCCCAGTAGATTGTCATGGTAGCAACTGGAGGGACGCCTTGGTGGTGCTAGCTTAGTAGGAGCACAGAGCTCAGAGCTAGTGTGGTACTGCCGGAGACACACTGGAGTGAGATGGGGGGCAGCGGCAAAGGGGGAGGAAAAGTCCTATCCTTCTTTGATGACCACTGGAGGTACAAGCTCAGATGTGTACCAAACAGGCAAGTGACAAAGTTCTTGGCCTCAGAAGACCTTCAGAGCATGAAAATCAGCTGGGTCCTGCTCTGGGTCTTGCCAACTGGATAGAGCATGCTTCCAGTGTTCAGGGTGAATGGACAACTATACCCAGACAAATAGAGAAGTTTCTTGAGTTCAGAGTAGGAGATGAGACACGTGCATGATTGTTCAACTTTCCAGTTTTCTTTTCAGACCCATTGTTGTATCAGTCTAAAATGACAGGAAGGGACTTCCCTGGCAGTCCCATGTTTAAGACTTGGCCTTCCAGTGCTGGGGACTCAGGTTTGATCCTTGTTGGGAAAGTAAGATCCCACATGCCTCCTGGCCACAAAACCCAAAACATTAAAAAAAGAAGAAGAAGAAAATGTAAAAAATTCAGTAAAGACTTTGTAAAAAATAAATGACAAGAAAAGTCACTGTCCGCAGTGGAGACCGAGTGGATATACCATCACAGTTTAAAAGGAAGGAGGCTAAGAAATGACTGAAGTCAGGCAGGCTTAAGGGCGTAGACTGTGCCACGCTCCAACATTCTGGCCTTCAAGGTCCTGTTCTGGAAACTGGGCAAGCACAAGAATATTTTTAATAGAGGAGCAAGAGGTTTGGGGTTAAAAATTGGCATCTGTTTTTTAACACATCTCTGTTATGGCCCTGTTTGATCTTGAGGTAAACTGTTAAAAGTACGTTTGGAATATTCTGCAAAATATTCTGAATGTTAAAGGTATTGCTTCACCTTTCACCACTGTAACTTATCAAAAAGAAAAAGGCCAGTTGCATTTAGAGGCAAGTTGTACAATGTAACCGAGTGCATAATACTTGAGATATAAGTGAGATGAATAGGAAAGCAAGTCATCAATGTCCAAAGGAATTTGCCTCTCCACTAATTCTGCCTAATGAGTGTACAGCCCTATGGAAATGATATACATTTCAATATTAAAAACAAGCACATTTCTCTTCCCCATGACTCACCAGAAAGAATGCAAATAACTAACTCAGGGCCAGGAGGTAGCCCTTATATTGCTGGGTTGCCCTTATATATTGCTCTTATATTATGGGTTGGTGGGTGCTGACTCAAAACACTCCTCTATTTGGGGATTAGTTCCTAGCTGCAGGACATATTCTTAATGAGTTTCCCTACTTTAGCCATCATGATGCCAGCCAACTTATGGCGAAATGACTGAATGGGTTAAAAACTTGTGAAGAAATAGGAAAGGGCAGAGTAGTGAATGGAGGGGGTATAGATAGGAGTGAGGGCCTTTAAACACATTCATTAATAATTTGAGGAAGGAAGTGAAGGGCAAGTTTGTGTATGATGCAATATTGTTCCAGTTACTAAACATCATGAAGAAATGAGAGGAACTGTAGTTGAATTTAAAACACAATGCAAAGGCCATTAAGGGAGGGGGATACAACAGGCTTCTTGTCATAGTGAGTAAATCTGAGTCTTGACAGAACCTTATTTCCCAGATATTTTACATTAAGGCAACACTGACTCTGTTAAAAATCTCTGCAAAGCAGACCAGTACTAGCAAAAGAATGTCCTTAAATGTTTGAAATAGAGTAATTTAGGAATACTTTCAGATGGAGAAAAAAAATGGAGTTTCTGAGTTTTAGTGAAATAATATGATAATTCTGAAATCTGCAACAGGAAGTCTGTCTGGGAGGGAAAGAGCATAATTTTACACTTATGTACAATTGTTTCCAAACAGTTTAGTGATAGGGCTGTGCACTTGGGGTTAAACTTGGGAAAGAGAAAATTAAAGAGAATCTGTAGAGACAGTATGTTAAAGAAAGGAAGAAATCTTTCTTTTAAAATTACAGATTGTTATTAAGGTGTCCCATTCTTATCTATTTGGACAGGTATGAAAAGGAATAATAAATACAAATCAGAATTTCCCAAACAGGAACATTTCAACCTTGCAGAGTGGAGGAATAACTGAGCTAATATGATTCAAGTCTTTCATTCAAAAGATATTTATTGGGAGAGTTAAAAAAAATGAACCTAGAAGAAGAGATAAACGAGTACACAGGTAACAAATTACCAGGTAGAAAACGATCAATGCCACAAAGAGGTACAAATCAGAACCTCTGTCCAAGAGAACCTCTTTCTGAGAGGGAAAAAGAGATGGATGGGGCAGCATTTGGTCAGGGAGGAGAAAGAACTGTACTAAAAGCGTCAGGCTGGTTGGAAAAGTGGCTCAGTGCGGTGAGAGAGGCAGCGTCAGGTAGGCCAGGTCCAGGACCAAGCCTGAAGACTCGCTCAAGGACTTTGAGCTTTACTCATTTCTAGTACTCTATGACCTGTAGTGTAGTTTGCTGCAGGCTGAAGGGATGAATGAAGCCATTGAAATGCTTTTTGAGCAGACAAGTGACAAACTCCAATTTTTCTTTTAAAAAGATTAAATGGTGTGTAGGAAGGAGGAGGATGGGAGATCTATTCTAGAAGCTTACTGAGTTAACCCTACTTTGTGCCCAGCATTCCATTAGATGCTTCACACACACATTCTCAATAATGATTTAATCCTGAGAATCACCCTTTGAAGAAGGAAGACTAAGTACAGAAATTTCCATTTTACTGTTAAAAAACAGGTTCAGAAAGGTTGCATAACTTTCCAAACGTCACACATATAAAAGTGATAGAATTCGTCTCCAACCCAAGTTTGTTTCATAAGCTCCTTCTTTTTGAAAACACACACAAACACTGTAACACGTTGGCACTACTCAAATGAGGACAGGATGGTTTTAATAAGGACAATGAAGGGGAATGGAAAGGAAGGAAGAGAGAGAAGAGATTTCAGCAGAGTCAGAAGTATGTGGCAACTGAAAACTGTATGGGGATAAGGGATTCAAAACAGTCTGTTTCCAGTCCAGAGAACACAATATGGCTGTGAACTCAGATCTGCAAATGAAGATAGGGAATTAAGTTTGGGGGTTATTGTTTGAAATGACAGCAAAACATTCATACAAGAGGAAGCAGGTTCATTTTCTTCAACATGTGTAAAAATCACATAGAGGTCACTGGCAACCCACGCAGAATTTAAAGTGTCACTCCTAGGCCACAGACGCATACCAAGGCCATTCTCTCTGCTGTCCAGCCTTTCCACAGGTGGCGTCTGCTCCTTGGCCCCTTTCTGCCTCTCCCCGGCTTCAGTTCATCCCTCAGCCCATTTCCCAGGACAGCCTTCCCTGACTCCCCAGTTTAATCATCTTAATTCTTTTCTCCCAGTGCCTCTGTCCTTTCCTATGTCTCCTCCCAGACTGAGCAGCTGGAGGGCTGGGGCTGTCTTCACCTTGACATTGTGCAGTCTCTGAAGGTATCCATTGTTAAAATCTTTCCCTCAAAAAATATTTGTTGGCAGCCTGACTGATTGCTATTGTTGCCCTAGAAAACAACCCTACCCTGCCCTGTTAAGTCACAGTTTCTTCCTTCTTAGGACAGTGCAGTTAACCTCAAGACTAGGAAATCATCTTCCTCCTCACATACCAGGCTATTATTCATGCAGTTTACTCACTGCAAAAAAGTTCCCTTGAAAAAAAGCTAACAACTAGTCAAAGATTTACGAGCTTCCTAGTGTCAATCAACTTTTCAAACAGATCACTTCTGGGCTGGGGTGTGGGGAATGGAACCCTTCTTTGCTCTGTTTTCAAAATACCCAAGTGGTGGTAGAGGCTCGTCAAAATTCCTCTTTGGGAGGGTCTCAGGCGCTGCACTCAGGTTGTGATTGGAAGTATGGACCTTTTTTTGAATCAGCTTTTGCAAAGTAAACAGT
>SJYX01008029.1:1526655-1577808 GCA_006410675.1 Oreotragus oreotragus | reverse complement strand
TGTGGGCCGCGGGCGGGGCGGGGCGGGGCGGGGCGGGGCGGGGCTAGCCCGGCCGAGGTCCCGGGGCGGAGCCCGGCGCGCGGCTCGCCCTCGCCGAGGCCGCGGGCTGGGCTCCGCCTCGCCCGGCTACGCAGGCGGCGGAGCTGCGGCACAGGCCGGGCGGCACCATGGCGGCGGCGGCGCCTGATGCTCCTGCGGGTTTTTCCGAGGCGCCGGCTCCGACTGCGACGGCAGAGCCAGAGGCCGGGGGCGAGGACAGTCGTGAGGTCCGAGTGCTGCAGAGCCTGCGGGGCAAGATCTGTAAGCGGGGGCCGGGGTGAGGGAGCCCACCCGGCTGCGACGGCGGCCGCGGGGCTGAGGGGGCGGCGGGCGCGCGGGGGCGGCGGCGCCGGGACCGCGCCGAGAGGGGCCTGGCCCGGCACGAGAGGCTGCGAGTGGGGGTGTGTTGGGGGAGGCGCCGCTCAGACGGGGCGGCGTGGGCTGAGGCTGCCCCTGTCCGGGGAATTCGCCAGGGACGGGGACGAGGGGTGCTGGGGGCAGCGCCCGCGCGAGGGGCTTGGCTGTGGGGCGCGGCCAGGACGAGGGGACGCCCCGGCCCGGGGTGCGGCCGGGGGCGCGGGCCGGGGGCGTGGGGAGCTTCCGGCTGTCCTCCGACGCAGGCCTCCGGGCGGCTGAGGGCGTCGGGAGCGGCACCGTGGTGGGAGCCGCGCGGTAATTACCGGGGGGCGCGGCCGGAGGGGGAGGGCGTGGAAGTGGGGCTGGCCCGAGGGGAGGGGGCTGCCTGTTTTTCTGGGTTCTCGAGGTTGGAGAAGGCGCCCAGAACTGGAGGAAGAGATACGCCCCGGGACTCGAGCGGCCGCACGAGTGCTCGAGAGGGAGCGCGCCGGGAGGGGCAGGGGCCGGACACCTGTACTCGCCCCACCTCGCTGCGGCGGGGACTTGAATCGAGAGACGGCGTGACTGACAGGTTCTTGAGGCAGGATGTAGTGGCTTCCTGTGAGCAGGTCTCAAAACACAGTCATCCAGCCCTCACTTAACCCACTTAATTCCTTTCTTTCTCATGCATTTAATTGTTTGTGAGTAAGCCAACCTACTTGCCTTCATATTTTTACTTAGAGGCCCCAAGTATTTCTATAGACAGACTATTTGAGTTCAGTCATTTGGACTTTTTTTTTTTAATGACCCTTTGGCTTTCGATTGTCAGTTTTTTTTTCATAGTAGTTTATTCAGAAGAAACGCTTTTTGGTGGGGGGCTATTTGTAATTTATATCAAGTACAGCATATTTTTGCTTTGGTCGATAATTAGCTTTGCTTCCTTGATTCTGTATCCTCAGATTGGAAACATGCTTCATATTTCATTTAAATAGCCCTTAGTCATGAGTATTTTTTGCCTTGAAGAAAATCAAATTGCTATAATATGGTTAACAACGCTCTTTCTTGCACATGGTGTAAAATTTTCCTCTTTGTTGATAGTGATTCTATTAATTGAGCTTAAATTCCCCCACTTTATTTTTTCAAGTTGTTCCCCCTTTCAAGAATGTAGGATTTTATTAAACCTCAGAAGCAGACATCTTAAATTCTCTCAGCTTTTATTTCCACAAGTAGTCCTGGGGTTCTTAAGAGAGTACAGTTCTTAAAACCTGGAAAAAATGACAGCAGAGAAGATCTTGTCAGTATCTGAGTTCCCAACATAACGTTCTAGGATATAAAATGTGTTCAGTATTCAAATTAAGTATTATGCTTAATATTTCATAAATCTAATATTTGGGAAAACTGTAAATGAATGGGTCGGAGAAGGCAATGGTGACCCACTCCAGTACTCCTGCCTGGAAAATCCCCTGGACAGAGGAGCCTGGTAGTCTGCAGTCCATAGGATTGCTAAGAGTCAGACATGACTGAGTGACTTCACTTTGACTTTTAACTTTCCTGCATTGGAGAAGGAAATGGCAACCCACTCCAGTGTTCTTGCCTGGAGAATCCTAGGGATGGAGGAGGCTGGTGGGCTGCCATCTATGGGGTCGCACAGAGTCGGACACGACTGAAGCGACAGCAGCAGCAGCATAAATGTATGGGTAGAGCACCTCTCTTGATGTAGTTTTTCAGATTTTCACTGCTTTATATTTTAGTGGCACTCGATGTTAGGCAACATCTATTGGAGCCTTGCTGATTTATATAGCTGCAGGTTATACCATGAAACTACATATACACATGTCTTGGAGTTGAGAGTTGGGCCATTTTCCAGGAGTTAGCTGCCCGGCATCACATTCTCACCTCCTCCATGGCAAAGGTAGCACAGTAAATGATAACATGTGAGTGAAACTCTAGCCTACAAATAAAAAACCACAACTTTGTTTCTATGGGAGAGAGCACCTCCACTCCCCAGACTTGGAGACCGAACATCTTATTGCCCAAAATGCTATTACCTCTTTAGCCATAGTTAAAGTATTACATCTGTTATCTCAAGTCAGTTTCTTGCTTTTTGAATTGCTCAGCCTGTAGCTCAGGTCATGGAATGTCTGTTGCATAGAAAAAAGGTATTAGGATACTTACTTATGAAGGTTCTATTTCCCTCTTTTTTTCTTGGCCCTCCTTTCAGCTGGTTGGTTGACCTTCAGAACCTGTGAAGAGGTGCAGTTTTCTGTTTCCCTGAAACTGACATGTGGGTTTTGCAGGTTGGGGGCTGGGGGGCTGGAAGAGTCATTATTAGCAGGTGCTAAAGTCACAGAAATGGGATGATAGTGGTTCTGACAATGCAGATATTAAGCAGCTTGGGGGTGGGGGTGAGCTTGTCAGCTCTCCTCTTCACAATGCTAGGAGACCTTGTAGCCTGGAGATGTGCTGGCAGATTGCAAACTGCTGATTGAGAGTCTCTGACTTGGGGAATTAGAGATTCATAGGTCTGAAAGTGAGCCTGAAAGGAAATGTCCTTTTTCCTGGATTTGGACCCGTCAACTCCAAATTGTGTCAGCATAAAGTGAGGAGGAATGGGTTTATATATATACACACACACATACACAGACACACACACATATAAACATATGTATGTATATATTTATGGGGCTTCCCCAGTGGCTCAGCAATTCCTGCAAATTGCTCCTGCAATTCAGGAGATGCTGGTTCCATCTCTGGGTCAGGAAGATCCCCTGGAGGAGGGCATGGTAACCTACTCCATTTTTCTTGCCTGGACAGTTCCATGGATCTTTAGACATTTCATTCCAGTATTTATTAATTTTCCCATATCCCATTTAATTTTCACATACATTTCCCACCTCAAGGTGAAATGACATTTTGTGGTCACTCTCCAGCAGTCAGCTTACATTTGCAAATCCAGGGTGGTATAGTATTTGGGTTTATATGCTGATCCCCAGTTCCCTGAGGTCATATTAGTGCAGTAGGAAACCATGGAAGCTCCAAGTATTAATAATCAGCGAGCAGGTTTGGTTGTTGGGTGTCCTAGAGTTGTCGTATGAACCTTTGATACAGGAAAGTTAAGGTTGTACTCCAGACTCCATCCTTTCATCTGAACTCCTGTGTAGTGAGTGACTGGTACGTTAGACTTCTAGAAGCACTTTGGCCCCAGCCCTCTAAAAACAGCATACATAATTGAAAGATAGAGATTAGGGCTTTCTCCTTTATACTCTCAGGCTTCATGCTCTTATTGTGTGATGTCCTCCTTTTTGGTTAGTACTTTTTGTTAAGTTTGCTCTCATCCAGTTAAATCATGTTGTAAAAATATTGCTCAAAGAGCCCACACCGCCTTATGCATGGATTTACCTGCTCAAAGGAGACCAGATTGATAAGGGAGCCAATGAGGATCTGTGTGAATATTGAGATGTGTGGTACAGTATGAGATCTGTGGGACCATGATGTGTCCCAGAACTTACATGTTCTCCCTAGTGTCTTCAGATGAAGAATGACCTAGGACTGTTTGACAAAGTAGGATGTGTAGGGTCTGGTTAAGTGCTTGAGTTTAGATGCTTGGTCAGGTGAGTCGCCTAGGTTTGATTCTGCACTTAATTTCTGACTCTTGTTAACCTCTGTGTGTCTCTGTATTCTTGTGTGTAAAGTGGGGGTAATAAAAACACCTCTATCTCACAGGATTGATTTGAGGATTACATAAAACCCCTTCTCTGATCATTTCTCTTTCTCCTCCCAAGGAGGTGAATCAGACTTGGACCATCTCTTAGGAAGGAGTAAAGTAATAAATAAAAACTAATGTTTATTTTATGTTTTTGTACAATATGTGCCGGCATTTCCTGATGTACAAAGCTGATTAAAATCAAGAGTCCTGAATTCTGTTTCATACATTGTTAGTTGTTAGACACTTTAGGCAGCTCACTTACCTTTGTCATCTTTAAAATGGAAATAAATTCCTCATCACTAGGCATTTTTACTTGTTGTTCCCTCTGCTCGGGAGTGCCTTCCCTTTCCTCCACCCCATATTTATGTCAGGGAACCCCTGCCCATCCTTCAGCAGCTTTCTCCATGTGATCTCCTAACCAGAGCCTTTTGGGGGAGCGTTGCTACCTTCATTCCTGGAGAGACTGTGTTAGGCCTTTGAACTGTTGGGGGATCACACTTTGTTGTTGATTTCCTTATTACAGCACATTTTATAGAAATCATTTATTTCCTCCATTAGACTGTAAATTCTTCCAAAGTAGAATTCATTCTTGTTCATGTTCTCTCTTTTTTTTTAAAAAACTATCCAGGTGTCAGCGTGGTGCCTAGAACAAAATTGGCTTTTAGAAAATGCCTTACTTCTCTATATTATCCTGAGGGAGATATTAGATACATGCTAGACCTGAAAGCGTTCTGTAAATTTTACAGCTAAGCAAACTAGAAAGTTATTAAAAGAAAACTACATGAGCCTGTGGCAAGAAGTTCATCCCTTTCAAAATCACAGTGCCAGGTGACCTTAGGCTTGAACTGTTGCCAAAGTTACCTCATTAGGAAAAGTATTAAATTTTTCTAAATGCTCAGATTGCTTGTTATTAGGGGATTGAATATTGTTACCTGACTGTATTCCATGAATATTGTTACTAATTGGTCCTAACCCTGTAACAGAAAAATCTCATAATCCCACTTTACACATTAGATGTTTTTATTTGTCATGGCAGGTTTAATTTTTTTTGGTAATAAAATACAAAACTAAGACAGTTTATTGACCATACAATAGAATTGAGGAGAGATTAAAAAGAGTTTATTCATGCTGAGAATTTATTATTATCAGATATTTGAAATGAGATGAGTTATTTAATAAGTTAGTAGAAAGAGAGAGATTAAAAAGAGTTTGTTCATGCCAAGAACTCATTATTGTCAGAAATTTAAAATGAGATGATGAGTTATTTACGATGGAGGAAGAATCCATCTTTCAGATGGATAGAAATGAGAGAAAAGGGTTCTTTGTAAAAGTTCACAGAGCAGTCTGCTAATCATTTGCTCTGAGGAAGACAGGAGGTAAACCTCAATGAGTTCATAGAATTTTTCTTTTTTAACTTAGGACTCTTTGAATAGACTCTTAAGAGACTGTGGAACTAATGTAGCTAAAATAAAACTATTGCTTTATCCTTTAATCGTAGACTCTAATCCTATTTCTTGTTAATGTGCTTTATGAAATTATTTGACTATAATAGCAGATTATGTTTTACCTGCTATACTAGTGAAATTCTGTGTGCTTTTGAGAGCTGCTAACAGTTTTGTTGTAATCAGTTAATATAAATTAAGAAACTTTTATGTATATTAAGAAATTTCTGTGGTAATCTTTAGTTGTGTATGTCATTGTCACCAAAAATCCCTAGCTAAAATGATTACACTTTATAAGGTTATACTAGTACAGCTCATACAGACATGAGTGTACAGTACTTGATAAATTTGTTACTGTGAACTTAGTTCTAAGAATATCATTAATGACAGAATGAGTTTGGGCAAATTCTTTAACTTGGCTAAGCTTCTGTTTTCTTCCTTGTGAAATGAGAGGGCTGGATGTGGTCTTTCACGTCCCTTCCAGCACTGAGCCTTTGTTGCGTTTTAACTTGAACCATGTAGTTTAAAGCACATCAGGTGCTTTTATTTTAGGGCTTAAATGTATTTAGTATACTTACTGCATATGATATTTAGTATTTTTAAAACTTTATTTAAGATTTACTAGATAAGATTGTTTGAATCCTAACAATTTTTTTTTTTTTTTCTGTGACTGTTACTTTATTCAGCAGTACTCAAAGCATATCTGAGTTTCTTTGAGGACCCTAGCCTACTAGACTATGAAATGGCCCTAAGCGGTGAATGAGATGAAAAAAGATTCTTGCTAGTTTATCCTAAAGTGATAGTTTCTTTTAGACACCTGTATTCTTAGAGAATTATAGAAGGTTAGGTGGGGGAAGTAGAGAACATATCTTGTTCAGTCCTCTCACTTTACAAATGAAGAAGTTGACACTCAAAAACTCCATTAATGGCCTGCGGGGTGTTAGTCCACTGCCATCACTTTTTGCTAAAATGCTACATAGGATGAACTCATTAGTATGAATGTTGCAAAGGTACTGTGTTTAGTGGATAAAGATGACACTGCCTATCTAATGATAATATCCAGAAGTATAGATTTTCACTGAACCATCTACACATTCTCATCTGTTCCTTTTTAAGAACCGAGTGAAGTGATTAGGGTTAGCAGTGAAACTGTGTTTGTAATTTAAGTAGAGATTGAGCCTGGATGTTTACCTGTTTGTGTCATGCTCTGAACTCAGTTGTTTTCAGACATGACTGTCCCTCAGTGTCACCTGTGAACTTAAAAAAATTCTGATGCACAGGCTTTACTCCAGACCTACTAACTCAGAATCTCTGGGTGGTGCTTGGACATCTGTAGGTTTAAAACATTCCGCAGAGGTGGGCAGCTAGAATGGTGAGCCTCTGCTTTTACCCATTGAACAGACTAGCCACCCACTACCTGAATGATAGCAACCTGCTGTGTGTGACCGTTTAATAGATACCAGTAGAAATGTCAGTGTGAGCACAGGGAGGTTTTCAATTAATTGTTTTTAAACGTTTTCCTTTATTTGATTAGATAGTACAAATGCTTGGTACCGTATTCAAAAGGTAAGTAATGGTATACATTAAAAAATTAACTCTTTTACTTCTTTTATCCTCTAGCCATTCTCTTCCCAGAAGCAAGCGTTACCAGTTTCTTGTGTATCCATACAGAGTTTATTTAGGCACTTACACTTAAATGTGTGAGTATTAGTATCTCTCACCAATATACACATCACAACAAAATATACACATGTTTTATACTTAATGGTAATCTGAAGATTTTTCACAAATAAATGTGTGTGTGTGTGTGTGTGTGTGTGTGTGTGTGTGTGTATACATATATATGATTTGCTTTGCCTGTGTGCTCAGTCCTGTCCCACTCTCTGTGACCCATGGACTATAGCCTGCCATGCTCCTCTGAACTTGAGATTTCCCAGACAAGAATTCTGTAAGAATTTCTGCTCTAGCGGGTCTTCCCAGCCCAGGAATGGAACTGGCGTCTAGTATGTCTTCTACATTAGCAAGCCAGGTTCCTTACCACTGAGTCACCTGGGAAGCCCCACATATATGTGAGACACACACACACACACACACACACACACACACACACACACACACGGGAGAAGTGGGGGAGGTGAGGAAAACTACCTCTTTTTTTTTAAAGCATTTCTGATCATTTAATGAAGAAATAATATGATAAATACAGCAGAAGCCCTCTCCCCTATTCAGCTTCTTCCCACCCCCAGTTTTTTTTTTTTATTTTTACAGTACTGTGTTGGTTTTGGCATATATTGACATGAATCCGTCATGGGTGTACATGAACTCCCAAACATAACCCCCCTCCCCCACCCCACATCATCCCTCTGGATCATCCCCATACAACAGCCCCAAACATCCTGCATTGAACATAGACTGGCGACTCGTTTCTTACATGATAGTATACATATTTCGATGCTACTTTCCCAAATCATCCCACCCTCTCCCTCTCCCTCTCCCTCAGAGTCCAAAAGTCCGCTCTATACATCTGTGTCTCTTTTGCTGTCTTGCATACAGGGTCCTCATTACCACCTTTCTAAATTCCATATATATGTGTTTATATATATGGAAGTGGGGGAGGTGAGGAAAGCTACCTCATTTTTTTAACAGCTGCATAAAAGTTCATCATCTCAATACACCACAGTTTATATAGCCAGTCCCCTATTGATGGATATTTAGATTTTTTCTGATCTTTGCTATTACAAACTTTACTGAATAAATAAATAGGTATCTTATTTTAAATATTTTAAAAAATATGTGAGTTTATTAATATATAAATAAATAGGTATGTTATTTTTAATATGATTGCATGTGTCTGTAGGATAAATTCCTAGATACTAAGTTGGTGAATTGAGTGGTATGTGCATTTTTATTTTGAAAAGACAGTGCCAAATTGCTTTTCATAGAAACTTAACAATTTTTGCTCCCATCAGCAAATGTATGAATGCCTGTTTCTTTACACCCCCATAGTGTGTATTTTAAAACTTCTTGATCTTTATGTGTCTGTTATTTGAAAAGGAACGCTAATTTTTAGTTTTAATTTGTACTTCTAAAACAAAGTTGAGGATCTCTTCATATTTTTAAGAGTCACTTTTATTTCCATTGTTTGGTGTTGATTTGGTTTGCCTTTTTTCCTGCTGAATTATCACTCTTCTTACTAATTTGTGGGAATTATGCTAGTAAGGAAGTTAGTTTTTTTTAGTGGAAAGATTTTTAAAATTTAGATGTCTTGGCTAATGTCTGCTTGTATTCTTGAGGAGAAGTTGGTTGTGAGATACAATGAGGGGGGAGTCTTGTTGGTTTCATCTGCTTAAATAATTTCTGATATTAGAATAGAGATGGAAAAAGAACTGTTTGAGGAAAAATAAGTGAAGACTTATTATAAACAGGAACTAAAACATAAACAGTAGATTGGGAGAAGATATTTGCAACAAATTCTACAGACAAAAAGAAAACTCTTGGCACACTTAACCCGTGTGCCAAGCATTGTTTTAAAGCACTTTAAGTATTTCAACTAACTTAATCCTCATGGTGACTGTAAGTACGGTTGTTATCCCCATTTTTACAGATGAGGAAACTGAGGCACGGAATAGCTAAACTAAGTAACTTGCCAAGATCTGTCATCTAGTGAGCCCTGAGCAGACTGGCTCTGTTCCTCAACCTACTATCTATACTCCCTATTTGTTCATATCCAGAATGTATAAAAAGTTCTTCCAAATTTTTAAAAGGAAAGGCTATTAGAAAAATAAAGGATATAAATAGGCATTCCACAGAAAAGATACAAAAGGCCATAAACACAAGAAAATACTGGAAAGGTTTAACAAAAATTAATCAGGGAAATAAAATTTTAAAGTCATCAGTTTGTGAAAACAAAAGCTCATTAATTTCAGTATTTGGTGAAAGTTTAGGAAAACAGGTACTTTCTTCACTGTTGCTTGAGTTTAAATTGGAAAGCAGTGTTGGAGAGCATTTTTCCAATATTTGTTAAAAATTTTAAATGTGTATTGGGCTTCCCTGGTAGCTCAACTGGTAAAGAATCTGCCTGCAATGCAGGAGACCCTGGTTTGATTCCTGGGTCAGGAAGATCCACTGGAGAAAGGATAGGCTACCCATTCCAGTATCCTTGGGCTTCCCTGGTGGCTTAGCTGGTAAAGAATCCACCTGCAATGCAGGAGACCTGGGTTCGATCCTCCTCCCACTCTCTGAAGGAGGGCATGCAACNCTGCAATGCAGGAGACCCTGGTTTGATTCCTGGGTCAGGAAGATCCACTGGAGAAAGGATAGGCTACCCATTCCAGTATCCTTGGGCTTCCCTGGTGGCTTAGCTGGTAAAGAATCCACCTGCAATGCAGGAGACCTGGGTTCGATCCTCCTCCCACTCTCTGAAGGAGGGCATGCAACCCACTCCAGTATTATTGCCTGGAGAATCCCCATGGACAGAGGAACATGGAGGGCTACAGTCTGTGGGTTCACAAAGAGTTAAACATGACTGAGTGACTAAGTGCACACAGCACAGCACACCCTGTATGTTTCTACTTCTGCATATCTGCCCTACAGAAACACTTACACATTTGCAGAAGAGGTATATACAGAGATGTTTATTGTTACCTCGTTGGTAAAACAAAACAGAGGCAACTTAAGTGTCCATCAGTAGAAAAATGACTAAATAGTATATTTATGTACATATTTTATAACAGCTAAAAAGAATGAAATGTATCTATAGTGTGAAAGGAAAGAACTTCAAGAAGTATTGTTGTGGGAAAAAAGAAGCCTGTCGTTAGGGTGATATGTATAGTTATATGTATCTTATCTTCTTTATATGTATATGGAGAAAAGGACAGAAAGATGTTTGAAAAGATGAACACCATTGGTTGTTAGTGGTGGACAAAGGGAATTGGCCTTATAATGATTTACTGTTCTAGGAAGTATATTTATGTATGAGCTATGTTATCAAAAAATTACTATTTGTATAAATGAATTTGATTTAGTATTAATCTTACACTGTAAGAGCCTCTCTTTAACTGTTGAAGAGTATTCTGTCTGCAAAAACAGTAACCAAAGGTTCAGTCAGTTCAGTTCAGTTCAGTCACTCAGTTGTGTCCGACTCTTTGCGACCCCATGAATCGCAGCACGCCAGGCCTCCCTGTCCATCACCAACTCCGGGAGTTCATTCAGACTCATGTCCATTGAGTCGGTGATACCATCCAGCCATCTCGTCCTCTGTCATCCCCTTCTCCTCCTGCCCCCAATCCCTCCCAACATCAGAGTCTTTTCCAATGAGTCAACTCTTCGCATGAGGTGGCCAGAGTACTGGAGTTTCAGCTTTAGCATCATTCCTTCCAAAGAACACCCAGGGCTGATCTCCTTCAGAATGGACTGGTGGATCTCCTTGCAGGCCAAGGGACTCTCCAGAGTTAGGTTGGATAATATTTTGAGTGCACATAAAGACAATTTTTCTCTGAAGTTTTTTGGTAACTGATACAGCTTCACACTCACAAAACTGTAAGAATAATATAGTGAATTCCTATTTGCTCTGCCTGTTTTCAAGTTGTTTTCATTCAGAAAGTTGACTTTTAAAAAAATTCAGTGTGTCGGAGGAATGTAGTAAAACGAATAATTCCAATCCCTTAAAATACTTTAACATGTGTGTGAGTGTTTCAGAATCTTTTCATTTTGTATTTGGACAGTTTTACTTTATAAAAAAATTTTCTTAGTGGATGGGGGAAATGGACTAATATTTATTATTTACTCTTTTCCAGGCACTTTCCAGGATATTTTGTAAATTGTTTCATTAATTCAATTTCATGAATAAATTTGTGCTTAATTCCAGTTTTAGCAAAGGAGCATACAGAAAGGTTATTTGCTCAGGGTTCAGTGGGGCAGAGCCAGGTATTCAGAAGGTCTTTAAGACATCAAAGTCCATGTCTTTTTCTCTGTCAGGTTGCCTGTCATGGCATATTGGGAAGAGTTGATGAGTACATTTCTTTTGTCAAGAAGTTGATAATTATCCCTAGATTGGTTTCTGTCTAAAATAATGGATAGTCAATAAAATTAAAATGTTGAAATGCTCTAAAAATTTATATTTAGTTCTGTTTTGAGGATCACAAAAAAATGTTACTTTTCCATTGGCTTGACTATGCTCATTGAGTTTCTGCATGTTAATTGTTCTCTTAGAACACAACACTCACATACATGCACCTGTGTGGTACGACTTCTTTATATCTTTAAAAAAAAAAAACACACACTAGGTCACGACTGAATCCCATTTTAGCTTCCTGGATGCTGTTACTAGAAATAGTAGCCTTATCCCATGTATGACTTGTCCAAGTAGCCCTTAGTTCTGCCACCACCTGGCTTTGGCCTTTACTTGCCATAGGAGGCTCTCTTGGTCAGCTCAAAAGCCTCTAAAGATTCATGTCACCATAGGGACCACTGGTCTCTCCTAGGAGAGCTTTCTACCATATGTGCCTCAGAGTTTGGACTGCTACTCGAGAAGGAGGCTGTGAGAAGCTTTGGGATTAGCACACGTTCACAACTGAAACCAGAAGTGGGCAAGGCAAACCACAGGAAGATCCTGCCTGCAACTTGGTGACGTCTCTCTATAACCCATGGACATTTCCTGGCAGTACCTTGCGAAACTTGTCTTTTCATGTACAGTAGTTTGTTCTAAACTGAGCTTCAGTCAGAGGTGATTAATATGATAGCAATATAGATAACTGATAATTATTATGCACATGACTTGTGTAAAACAATCGGACTCTAATTACATTCTGTAGATTTTCACACTGAAGAGCTGCATCTTGCCTACTAGGACATTTTGAGGAGTTGCCATGGAATTCATGCTTTGACCTTGGCTTTCTGCCTTGTCAAGAATTGTTCAGGTATTAAAACCACCAACCAGTTCTTGGCTCACCACCTGAACTGTGCTGGACTCTGGGAGTCCTTTGCCCACTCAAGTGCTTGCTCAGTGCTATTACCTTGTTTGTGTTTTCCTAGTAATTGCACAGTACCTTATTTCCATGATGGAGCAGGAGTGCAGTGTTTGTGACACTTTATTATTCTCTATTTATTTAACTTCCAGGTCCCAGGTTAATATCGTAATGGCCATTCTTAGGTAGAATCGTATTTCTGATAATAATTATGTAATGTGTTGATTTTTTAAGGTTGCCAGTCGAATGGGATTATAGAATCTCAGATGACATTTTTTTTTTTAAGTAATTTTTCATTTACTGGGAGTGAGAAAAGCTACTTGACAATCCAGTTCTCTGATCATGTTAATTTTATACACTGGAAAGCCCTACTTACTAGATATTCCAGCAGTCTCCATATGCCTATTTGTGACTCATTCTCTGCCTGAATAATATCACAAGTATCAATGTCTCTCTCTTCAGTCGTGCTTTTAAAGTGACAGCTAAAGATGAGGGAAGTAATAGCTATGTAATATTTGTCTCTCTTCAGTAGTTCTTAGGTGAGCTTCCAAGGTGGCTCAGTCGTGGAAAATCCACCTGCCAACGCAGGAGACTTGGGTTCAATCTCAAGGTCGGGACTATCCCCTGGAGAAGGAAAAGGCAATCCATCCAGTGTTCTTGCCTGGAGAATCCCATGGACAGAGGGCCCTGGCAGGCTGCAGCCCACGGCGCTGCAAGAGTTGGACATGGCTGAGCAACGCAACAAAGCAGCAGTTCTTGGGCACCCCACCTCCTCGTTGGCTGCTGTACACCTGGGGCAGCCTGACACCCTGAAGAGGGTGACTGTGAAACCATTCAAAAGGTCTTTTTCTCTTCTGTTCTCCTTTGAAAGCTGTAAAGAGAAATGAATGAGAAGAGCTCTTGTGTCAGATTTCTTTATTCTGTAGAAAGTATTTATTAGATTAGGTATATAGAAATTGGTTGAATGGAAAATGAAAATGTAGCATGTTGAAAGCATGAATTTTCTGCTGCTTTTCTAGTAATCACCTAACCTCTCTGAACTTCAGCTTCCTTTTGTATAAATTGGAGGTAGTAGTTATTCTAATCTTACAGAGTGGTTAAGAAAAGATTGGATGACTTGGCGTACTGCCTAGCACGTTGTGCTCAGTTAAGTGCTGGCTGTAACGTGAGTAGAAGTGATAATCGGTAAGGTTTATGTTCATAGCTTTCTTGATGAACAATTTATTTAATATAAATGTGTATCTAGTTCTTGTAGTGTTTATCAGATTAAACTGGCCAAGGGTGGCAATATCTAAAAACATTTGAAATCAGTGCTGCCATGTGCTCTTTTTACAACTTTTCAGGATCTTAAAGTTAGAGGAACTTAAAAGATTAACTAGTTAAGGAGTTGCAAACTCCAGTCTACAGAGACCACCAGGCATAGTGAAGGAAGCCAAGTGAGGATTGTTAGGATTTCAAGAGTATCTGTCTACAGTTTCCATTCAGAACCTCATTGCCAGGACTCTGATTGTTAAAGAGAAACCAGAAATGTGGATTTATTTATTATTAACTCTTCCAGTTCTAGATGTTGGCTGCATTCTTCCTAACACTGTGCAAGCCAAACAAATCTCTGGCTGGCTGACCCCCAGTTTTTGCCCTCCCCCTCCATCTGAAAGAGTTCAGGCATCTCATTTTAGAGATTTGGAGCCTGAGATACAGAAAGGCCAGGTGTTTTTGCGTTGATTTCTTCCAATAGAAATGTATTATTTCTGTAATAAAAGTTTCATTAAAAAAAATGAGCTCCTCTGGTGTGTCCAGTTGTTAAATTACAGGTAATCTTTGGTCAGACCTAATAGCTTGAGTGAAGGGAATTGTGTACAGATGCTATTTCTTAGGAATCTGTAACCAGGGAAGGGCACTGCTAGTTACTGTTTACTGAGTGCTTATTTTGTTCTAGGCATTATGGTAAGTGCTTTACCTCAGCTGGGCTTCCCTGGTGGCTCAGCTGGTGAAGAATCCACCTGCAGTGCAGGAGGCCTGGGATCAATCCCTGGGTTGGGAAGATCCCCTGGAAAAAGGAACGACTTCCCATTTCAGTATTCTGGCCTGGAGAATTCCATGGACTGTATAGTCCCTGGGGTCACAAAGAGTTGGACACGACTTAGCGACTTTCACTTCACTTCACTTACCTCAGCAGTAGCCCTTGAAGCGTTATAATGACTTCTTTTTACACAGGAGGTTGAGACTAGGACATGCAGAGCATTAAGTACAAAACTCACACTGAAACTCCTGTCTCCAAAATGAATTTGTTTTAACTTGCTGTACTATGCCAGTACTGTAGATGTTTTCAGAATTATTTTCAACTTTTGTCTTACTGGAAAAGTTAAAATTAAACTTTATATAACATTACATGGGATTGTCTTGAGACATCCCTGCAGTCCAATGGTTAGGACTCTGTGCTTCCACTGCAGGAGGCACAGGTTTGATTCCTGGTTGGGGAACTAAGATCTCATATCCTGCATGGTGTGGCCAAAAAGAAAAACAATTATATAGGATTGTCTTATGTATCTATAACTAGATGGTATAATAGTGTTTTATTCTACGCTTGTGTACACCGAAACTTATGTTTTTAAGTGTACATTTGATTCCTTCACTCCCATTTTTTGGTTGAGTACATAAATGATAATGTTTGCATATTTTTATATCTTCCCCACATCTAAAGTTCTAATCCTCTGTTTAGGTTTTTACTCCAATTATTAGAACATCATATCCTGAGTCTGGGCAAATTCTGGATTTTCCCTCTGTAATATCTCTTGCATCTTTCTTTTTCCTCCATTGCCCCTTCGTTACCCTAGTTTAGGCCCTGTAACTGCCAGTGATTTTCCTGAAGCATAGATTTGATCACACAGAAACTAGTTGTGGCGCTGTTGCCTGCTGGGTGAATTGGGGCTCCGTGGCGGGGCATCGCGGGCTCTGTGCGGTGCCACCTTTCTTTTACAGCTACATCCTTTCTGCTCCTCTTTCATCTCTCTCTGCTTGAGTCAGTTGGTACTCTTAACTGCTTTCTTGAAGGTGCTCCTCCTATTTCCACCTCCTGAGCTTGTCCCTGTTAAGCCTTACCCCTGCAGAGTTATCCCTCTGTCCCCAGTTTCTCTGTTAAAAAAAATTACTTGGAAGAAGTTATTATGAAGATTAAGTGACGTACCTGTGAAGTCCCTAAGAAACATCATCTTTGTGTGTGTGTAATGTAAGTATTTGATAAGTGGAAACTATTATTATGATTCAGCTTTCCTCCCACTGCAGATAATCTTTTTCTTAAGATCATCTTGTCCAGGACCCTGGCCCTTTGCAGTTTCTCTTGGGAGTTATTTGCATTCTGAACCTCTTATTTCTGTGCTTAAGGTATTCTTTGAAATAGATTGGAGATCCTACAGGATCTCTTAGGATAGTTTCAGAAAGGATTAGCTGTCTGTTCCTCTAGGCACTTCTCTGTTCAGAAAGACATGAATAGGAATGGAAAGACTAGGCTTTGGAATTTGATTTTTGTCAATTTGCTGTATTGTCAGTGTAACTATGATTTTTTTTTTTCAATTTATAAAAGAGAACAGTAATGCTTACGTCAAAGGTCTTTGTACCCAACCAAATGGGATATTTTAGAAAATGTTTAGTATTGTCTCAGAGCATGCAACTGCTTGAGAAATATTTGTCCTCTGTTCTTCCTTATCCCAGTAACGTCTCCCTCTAGGACATAGAAACACACATACAAACCTGCAGATATAAATGGCACACGTAGTCCCTGCAAAACATACACGTAAACACATACGTGCATACTTGCGTTCATGCCCAGAAGCATATACACTGGAATCTCTCCCAGAACCTTGATATTTGGAATTCTAGTTCTAGGTAAAATTATATGGTAGGATCTGGATTTATGCCCTTTGACCTTTGCATAGAATCACTGATCTTGTACACATAGAGTTGGCCATCTTTCTATTTCTGTTAATCTAGGTTATCAGTTTTGATTTCCAGTGCTGTTTACCTTCTTGGTTTAAATTGTTTACTTTTTGCCAATGACTAAACGCTGTGTTCTATAAAATGCTTACTGGCTTCCCTTTTTCTTCAGATATTTATGCAGAAGTTACCTTGTGGGTAGAGCCTTCCTTGGCACCCTTCCCTCTGCCATTTCATGTGGTACCTGTTCCTTCTTAATACTAACATACCATTTTATTTATTTGTTATCTGTCCATCTTATTAGCTCAGTGTGGACACGGTTTTTTGTGTTTTTGTCACTCATGAATCCTTACTGTCTTAGTAGGCACTCAGTAAATAAATGTGTGTATCTCAGGAGTGTTTTGTTTATTTTCAATATGATGTCTCTGTTTTAGCACTGTGGAGATTTTTAAATTTAGTGCTTTTGGTAACTATACAGGAGACATTTTCTTTTTAAACCTTCAGAGCAACTGACATGGATCAGCTTACAGCAAACATACAAAAAGTTTATTTGCAATTTTATAATTTGTGATGTGATGTTAGAACCTCTTCTTTGCTCATGCTAAAGTAATAAACATACACATCAGTAGATATTTCATTATCTGTTACAAGCTAAGCATGGTGCTAAGAATTGGTTCGGTCAGTTTATATTCAGCGAAGAGACATACAGCAGTCTGATTTGCTGGTTCCTGCTTAACTCTACTAACGCAAAATGATGGAGCACTCTGCTGCTGCTGCTGCTAAGTCACTTCAGTCGTGTCCGACTCTGTGTGACCCCATAGACGGCAACCCACCAGGCTCCCCCATCCCTGGGACTCTCCAGGCAAGAGTACTGGAGTGGGTTGCCATTTCCTTCTCCAATGCATGAAAGAGAAAAGTGAAAGTGAAGTCGCTCAGTCTGTCTGACTGTTAGCGACTCCATGGACTGCAGCCCACCAGGCTACTCCGTCCATGGGATTTTCCAGGCAAGAGTACTGGGGTGGGGTGCCATTGCCTTCCCCGGGAGAACTCTGAGGCTCAGTCAAAATCTCTTCTCTTTTTCCATATTTGCTGTTCTTATAATCCTGGATGGTCTTATGGTTTGAGAAATACTATGTGCTTGCTAATGATTCTCAGGTTCTATCTCTAGCCAACACTTCCTTGCCTGCTGCACATCTGCACTTGGATATTTAAAGGCGTCTCAGACTTAGCATCCTCTCTTTCCCAACAAGAAGCTCTTTTCTCTGGAAGTGGCATCTCTCTTCATCCAGCTGCTCTGGCTAAAACTCTTTAAGAAGTGATCCTTGACCCCCTTTCCTCTTATACCCACTCACATCCAAAATATCACTTTTGGACTCTGAGGGAGAGGGAGAGGGAGAGGGAGAGGGAGAGGGAGAGGGTGGGATGATTTGGGAGAATAGCATTGAAATATGTATACTATCATGTAAGAAATGAATCGCCAGTCTATGTTCAATGCAGGATGCAGGATGCTTGGTGCTGGTGTATGGGGATGATCCGGAGGGATGATGTAGGGTGGGAGGTGAGAGGGGGGTTCATGTTTGGGAGTTCGTGTACACCCGTGGCAGATTCATGTCAATGTATGCCAAAACCAATAGAGTACTGTAAAGTAAAATAAAAAATTAATATTAAAAAAATATATATCAGTAATCCTGTTGGTTTTATCTTCAAATTATATGACCAATTGGCCACTTCTTTGCATGCCAAGACTGCCTGTCTGGTCTAAGTTAACTGTAATCAAAATTATTATAATAGCCTCCTGTCCAGCTTCCGGCTTCCACCCTTTTCCTTCTGCTGATTCTTTAGAACAAAGTTAGATCATGCCATTCTTCTGCCCATAATCCTTCAATAGCTTCCCATTTCATTCAAGAAAGCCTAAGACTTTCCATTGGCCACAAGACCCTATTTAACCTGCTTCCTTCCCCACTCTTATTTCATCTCTTACTGTTTCCTCCTTCTTCCTACCTTGTTTATTGTTTTACAGCCATACTGGCCTCCTTGCTGTTCCTTCATTATGCCAAATTATCCTCTGTCAGGGCCTTTGCATATTTTATTGTTTCTGCTTGTGTCTTTCCCTAGGTATCTGTGTGACTCATTCCCTCATGACCTCCTTCAGATAGCTCCTCGAGTATCTCCATATAAAGGCGTTCCTGATTCCCTGTATAAAATAGCATTGCTGTCCTCCCTCTCCCCCCTCTGGGCGTGGCACTCCCAAGTCTCTTCCCCTGATTTTCTTCCATGGCAGTAAATACTATATACTTGTTTAAGAGTTTATGACGTTTGTTTCCACTGTCTAGATTGTACAGTGGTTCCATGTGGGCAAAGACCTATATTTTTTATTCATTGTTACATTCCCAGTATTTAGAAAGGTGCCTGGCATCCTGTAGGAGGCACTGAGTAAATATTTGTTGAATGAAACAGAACTGGTGCAATACGATGTGATCCTTATAGTCAAAGTACAGATGCACTGTAGTAGGAAAGAGAGGAAAAGGTGACGTGACTGTGCAGGAGTTGAGGGAAGACAGTACAAAGATGCCTGAAGCAGAGCTTTGTGGGGAAAAAGATCAGGTGAGAGCATCCCATGCAGTGACAATAGCGTTGTAAATGTACAGAGGCATGAGAGAATACGTGTCTTCAAGGAACTAAAAGTGCAGTACTGCTGGAGCATAACTTGTGGGGTTATGATTAAATAGTAGATGGTGCCAGATCATGAAGCATTTTCATGCCAGACTAAGGAATTTTAGATTTTATCCTGCAAGGCAGGCAGTGGTAGGTAGTGTGGAACCACTGAAGGAGTGCTATGAGCAGGAGTGCTATGTAACATACTTAAAAAAAGGAACTAGCAAGAGTCTGAAGGATGGGGATCCAAGCTAAATATGCCATTTTATTATATGCTCTGTATTTGATGTTATAAGATTTCAGTGATGCAGGGAAACAATTACTATCACATGAATGGACAGGTGGCTATTTCATTTTATGGTTGGACGAAACCAGGGATGTGTCTGTCACGTGAAGGTGTTCTTGGCATACTTGCAGCCCATCTGTGAGGGAGAAGAAGTTTTAAATGCCCAGTGGAGAATTAGTTCATCTCTAAAACCCTTGCTTTAAGAAAGAAGGTTGTTTTTTTTTTTTTTTTTTTTTTTAATTTGGTTAACAATTACGTTGTAAGGCATGTAGACTAGAAAAGCTCTTAAAGAGCTATTGTTTAGTTGCTAAGCATGTCCTACTCTTTTGTGACCCCATGGACTGAACGTAGCCCACAAAACTTCTGTCTGTGGAATTTCCCAGGCAAGAATACTGGAGTGGGTTTCTTCTGCAGGGAATCTGCCCAACCAGGGATCAAACTGTCATCTCCTGGATTAGCAGGCCTGTTCTTTACCACTGAGCCACCAGGGAAGCCCTCTTAAAGAGTACCAGTTACGAATTCAACAAGAAATGGTCTTGTTACAGAGTAAAAGATGTTGTGCTTGAAGGCCAGGCTCCTTTCTTCATAGAGGAACAGTTGTTTTGTCAGTGATATGCTTCCTGATAATTGATTTCTTTGTTGAAGGAAATAGCGACACTTCTAAATGTAATCAGATCTATACTGTTTGCTGTGGGGCCAATAATACATCTGCCTTTATAGAACAAGTCCCTACCTTTGTGTATGCACAAAATTTTTAAAATGAAGACTAAGCTAAAAACATCTCCTACTTTCATTCAAATGCAGGTAAAAATTATTTCCATTACTTCAGCTGTCTTGCTCAAGTGTTGTATCTTAGCAATTTATTGAATGTCTTGAACCCTTTAATCTTAACAGAGTTAAAATAGGATGTGTATATTTAAGGATAAGATGGAGGTACACAAAATAGTGCACATGGTTCAGATATTGAGAATTGGGGAGTCCCAAATTCATGGAGACATGATATTGTATTATCAAGTATGTTTTAAAAATCACATTCTTCTTCAAAGTTTTTATTTTGTATTAGGATATAGCTGATTAACAATGTTGTGGTAGTTTTAGGTGAACAGCAAAGGGGCTCAGACATACATATACATGTATCCATTCTCCCCTGAACTCCCCCTCCCATCCATGCTGGCACATAATATTGAGTATAGTTTCATGTGCTATAAAATAGGTCTTTGTTGGTTATCCGTTTTGAACGTAGCAGTGTGTATAAGACCTTCCCAAACCTCCCTAGCTCTCCTTTCTCCCTGGGCAACCATAAGTTCATTCTCCAAGTCTGTGAGTCTCTTTCTGTTTTGTAAATAAGTTCATTTGTATCATTTCTTTTTATATTCCAAGTAGAAGGGATGTCATATGATATTTTTCCTTTTCTTTCTGACTGCACTCAGTGTGACACTGTCTAGGTCCATCCATGTTGCTGCAAGTGGCATTATTTCATTCTTTTTATGGCTGAGTAATATCCCACTGTATATATGTATCACATCTTCTCTATCCATTCCTCTGTTGATGGACATTTAGGTTGCTTCCATGTCTTGACTGTTGTAAACAGTGATGGAATGAACATTGGGATGCATGTATCCTTTCAGATCATGCTTTTGTCTGGATATATGCCCAGGAGTGGGATTGCCTGTGGTCATATGGTAGCTCTGTTTTTAGTTTTTTAAGGAACCTCCACACTGTTCTCCATAGTGGCTGTAGTCATTTACATTCCCACCAACAGTGTAGGAGGGTTTCCTTCTCTCCTCACCCTCTTCAGCATTTATTGTTTGTGGATTTTTTGCTGATAGCCATTCTGACTGGTGTGACCTCACACCAATTTGCACAAATCAAATGCAAATATTTGATTTGCATTTCTCTAATAACTAGCAATATTGAACAGCTTTTCATGTGCCTATTGTCCATTTGTATGTCCTCTGGAGAAATGTGTCTTCAGGTTTTTTGCCCATTTTTGAGTGGGCTGTTTGATTTGATACTGTTAAGCATCATAAGCTGTTTATAAATTTTGGAGACTAATTCTTTATCAATCACATCTTTTGCACATATTTCTCCCAGTCTGTGGGATGTCTTTTTGCTTTGTTTATTGTTGCCTTTGCTGTGCAAAAGGTTTTGAGCTTAAGTAGGTCCCATTTGTTTATTTTTGTTTTTATTTCCATTATTCTGGGGGATGGATTGATAAAGATATTGCTGTGATTTATGTCAGAGAGTGTTCTGCCTATATTTTTCTCAAGGAGTTTTATAGTGTCTGTGTAGGTCTTTAATCCATTTTGAGCTTATTTTTGTTCTGATCCCATCACTTCATGGGAAATAGATGGGGAAACAGTGGAAACAGTGTCAGACTTTATTTTTTGGGGCTCCAGAATCACTGCAGATGGTGATTGCAGCCATGAAATTAAAAGATGCTTACTCCTTGGAAGAAAAGTTATGACCAACCTAGACAGCATATTCAAAAGCAGAGACATTACTTTGCCAACAAAGGTCCATCTAGTCAAGGCTGTGGTTTTTCCAGTAGTCATGTATGGATGTGAGAGTTGGACTGTGAAGAAGGCTGAGTGCCGAAGAATTGATGCTTTTGAACTGTGGTGTTGGAGAGGACTCTTGAGAGTCCCTTGGACTGCAAGGAAATCCAACCAGTCCATTCTAAAGGAGATCAGCCCTGGTATTCTTTGGAAGGAATGATGCTAAAGCTGAAACTCCAGTACTTTGGCCACCTCATGGGAAGAGTTGACTCATTGGAAAAGACTCTGATGCTGGGAGGGATTGGGGGCAGGAGGAGAAGGGGATGACAGAGGATGAGATGGCTGGATGGCATCACTGACTTGATGGATGTGAGCTTGAGTGCACTCCGGGAGTTGGTGATGGACAGGGAGGCCTGGCATGCTGCAATTCATGGGGTCGCAAAGAGTCTAACACGACTGAGTGACTGAACTGTATAGAGATAAGGAATGATTTAATTTTACTTTTTTACATTTGGCTGTCCAGTTTTCCCAGCACCATTTGTTGAAGAGACTGTCTTTCCAACATTGGGTGGTCTTGCCTCCTTTGTCAGAGATTAATTGGTGGTAGGTGCATGAGCTTATTTCTGGGTTTTCTGTCCTGTTCCACTGATATATATTTCTATTTTTGTGTTAGTACATACTGTTTAAAAACCACATCTGAATGCTACAGTAGGAAATGCAGAAGTGTTCTCTGAAAGCAGATAGTAACAACCATGCAGAGAGTCAGGATCTATCCTTTCAAGTTGACACTTTCACCTTTTGGGTGTGCTGTGCTGTTCAAGTCACTGTCTAATGGAACACAAAAGTCGTTGTCAGTGAGATATTACTTTATAATTTCTGAGTCCCTGTTTGATCCAGATAGCTGCATCTATTAATAGCTGAAAGATTTACCAAGCTCTGATGACCAGTAATATGAAATGGGATTTTTAGATTTGTTAGAAAAGGTAGAAAGGATAAGAAAAGAAGCTAGTCAGGATTAGGTTACAGAATCAACTCTAGCTAGTGAAAGCAGAAAGAGATTTAGTAAAAGATTTTAAGTGACTTACACAGAATTGTTGGAAAGACTGAAGGAACAGACTTCAGTCAAACTTTTAAGTGCTCAGTCGCTTTAGTTGTGTCCTGACTCTTTGCGACCCTAAGGACTGTAGCCCAGCAGGGTCCTCTGTCCATGGGACTCTCCAGGCAAGAATAGTGGAGTGGGTTGCCGTTTCCTTCTCCAGGGGATCTTCCTAACCCAGCAACTGAACCCATATCTCTTACGTCTCCTGCATTGGCAAGCAGGTTCTTTACCATGAGCACCATCTGGGAAGCCCTTAAACTTTCAAAAATAATATTCAAAAGCAGCATTGCATCGGGGCCATGAAGGGCATTACCACCTCTTTTAGGATCAGAAAGGTGCCTGAAAAATTAGGAAATTGTAACTTTTAGCTGCTAGTCTTTAGAACCTTGTCACCTGTGCCGTGATCAGAAATCTGCCACCGTTAGGGAACAGCTGGCAACGAGTAACCGGCAGTCACTGCTGCTGGCTCGTGCTGCTGCTGTCACCCTCACGACCTGTGTGACAGAATGGATGCTGTGTGTCCTTCCTGATACCTGTGAAACCTGTGACTGGGTACCAGGACTGCAGCAAGGGCTGCTATAGAAGACCTAGGCATCGCCATGGCAGTGCTTACTAGCAGAAGCAGCCTAAATGCCACCTCTCTTCTCTTCTGTCCTCCAGATTTCCAGAGTGCATCTGACTGATGGAATTTAAATCACAGCCACAACCCTAACTGCACGAGAGGCTGGGAAATGTAGTTTTTAGCTTTCTAGTCTCTGCAGTACAGGAAGTCATACTGACCCACCATATCTACCACAGATACAGACCCTGATTTTCCTGAAGGCCAGCCATCACCAAGTAGGCTGCAGATAAATTGAGAAAGATTGCTAGTAATACCATGAAATAATGTTGAGAAGCTTATAAGTGTTTGTATTTTAGTATATTTTTATTGTTTTGTAATGAAACATTAAAAAAATAGCTGAAATTGGTTCTCCACCTGTATGATGAGTTTAATGGTCTGTGTATGCCCAAAGTTTCCTGACATTATTACCACAGAGGTGGCTCCGTGGTAAAGAATCTGCCTGCCAATGTGGGAGTCGTGGGTTCGATCCCTGGGTCAAGAAGTTCCCCTGGGGAAGGAAATGGCACCCCACTCTAGTATTCTTGCCTGGGAACTCCCGTGGACAGAGGAGCCTGGCAGGCTACAGTCCATGGAGTCACAAAGAGTTGGACCCAACTGAGCAACTAACTGAACACACACATCCACAGACACAGTATTATTAGTAGAGCTTCCCAGGTGGCTCAGTGGCAAAGAGTCGGACATGATTTAGTGACTAAACAACAACAAATATTATTAGTGTCCTTGGGAGTTACAGTAAAGAAATAGGTTCAGAAGCCAAATTGCAGATTCAGGCTGTGAGTAGGAGGGGAAGAATTGAAGCAGAGATTATAGAATAAGTTTCTCAGACGCTTGCCTTTTAAGGAGCAGTAGTTTTTTGTTTATTTTTTGACCAATGCACTTATTTATAAACAATAATTTACTAGAACCAGTGAGACCCTATGAAAATATCATATGCAGGACAAGTATAATCTTCTCAAGTTTCTCATTTCTTTGTATGTAGCTTAATATAAAGAGTGTGCTGTTAAAATAGTCTTTTTGTTTAGAGATATATGGAGTGCAGCATTATTTTTGTGAATTCTCTAACCATTAGTTACTACACTTTTGATTTTTTAAAATAATGTGGCAATTAATTATTTTGATTAATGCCAGTTAGTTACTGCTGTAGTTTGGAGGTACAGTTTAAAGACTCCAAAGTTGACTTAACATATTAGCGTGGTCGATTGGTGATCTAGCATTGATTAGATGATTTTACTTTATTTTGAACAGTAGTGACAGATATTCAAAGATTATGAAAACTTTTCTATGAAGTGATGTTGAGTGCATTTTATATTTTATATATTCTGTAGAATTTGAATTTTTACTTATTCTAAGTAAATATCGAATACTGTCACTTTCATTGGATTCTGCACAGAAAATAATCCCGTTTCCCTCTTAAAAAGGTGGGTGGTGGAATATGTGTACATTTATACAGTGTAGTTTCTCAAGTTGTGCTTGTGTGAATGAAATAGCAACATGTTCAAGGCCAATGATTTAGTATTCCAGATTCCCTCATTAGATATGGAGCACATTTATTATGATTTTAATTCCAAATTTGTTTACATTGCAAGCTCTTTATGGTGACCTAGGTGGATTTTCTGCTAGGAAAAAAAAAAAAAACCCTCAAACCCTCTGGATTGTACAGAGGGGAGGCAAAAGAGGAAAGACTTAAAGGAGAGGTCAAAAATAAGGAAAATGAAATTGTTGGGCAGTGTGCTAGAGTGAGAGGGAGGAAACGGGGATGAGAGAACACAGTAGAGGAATGAGCTGTGGATGATAGGGACGGACATGTAATCTTTTGAGGAAGAGGAGAATGGATGGATACAAATTCAGATATACATTATTTTTGCCTTTTAGGAAACTAGTGAATTTGTAAAGGCCAACCCATATTGGGCAATTTAGGGGTCTCTTAAAAGATTAGATTCCTTTATTTTGACTTGAAATGAATATGTTTATTCTGTGACATGGTAACTTGATTTTTTTTCTAATCTCTCAGTGATGAACTAAATAACAATATCTTACTGGTGCTCTTCCATTGATTTTTCTAATTTTACTTAATTTTACTTTCAATTTTTGAGAAATATGTTTTATTCAGTGGACTTACTCAGAACTTAAGCAGGAGAGACAACCTCCCAGATGGCTCTGAGGGACTTTTCCCTGATTTTTCTAACTTTAATTTTAAAAAATCATTTCTGTATTGAGTTTTTCACAGGTACTTAAGTTTCTGATAGACTTCTTTAAAATAAATTGGTTCAGATGGTCTTTGGTCTTAAAGTTGGTAAGCAGAAAGAGACCTGAGTTTATCCAGCCCAGACTTCTGTAACTTGTTCTTCCCAGGTTTGTCTGAAGCCATTTGGCCACTTAGTACCAAAGGTAATACGGAAAGCTTAGTTTCATGATTCTCGGGGAAATGCTCTTTCCAATGCCTACCACCTTTTTTTCCTAATTTAGTACACTGGTGTCTGATTTCAGCACCCGCTTCTCAGAAGAACTTCAAAACTAGACTTACTTGATTCTTTAATATTCATTCAGCACATATTTCTCAATAGTTGACAGTCACTATTTGAGATCCTGAAGATCAGTTAAGTTCTCAGACCATGAATAAGGTAGCTAAGAACTCCCTAAGAATGAGGGAATCAGATATAAAAATGAAGAGTTTCAGATAGTTCTAAATGCCATCAAGAAAACAGAAATAGAATATAATAGCCGGAAAATACCATGGACGGAGGAACCTGGTAGGCTGCAGTCCATGGGGTCGCTAAGAGTCGCAGATGACTGAGTGCCTTCACTTTCACTTTTCACTTTCATGCATTGGAGAAGAAAATCGCTCCAGTGTTCTTGCCTGGAGAATCCCAGGGACGGTGGAGCCTGATGGCCTGCCGTCTGTGGGATCGCACAGAGTCAGACACGACTGGAGTGACTTAGCAGCAGCAGCAGGATTATTTATTGTAGATAGAATAGTATGGACGGGTTTCTCTGAGGAAGTGGCATTTGCACTTATACCTGAATGAGAGGAAGAGACGGCCATATGAAGATGGGTTAGAGGACTCCAGACAGAGGTCCTAAGCTTGAACAAGTTTGACATGGTTGATGAATGGAAAGAGGGTGAACACTGGGGAGAGTATGAGGAGAAGAGGTCAAAGAGGGGAAAGTTGAGTGGGGCTGGATAGACCAAGGGAATTTAGAAATGGATTGACTTCTCTTCTGTTTAGTTGCTCAGAAAGAATCTGTGTTTGATTCTTCGTGACCCTGTCCACAAGATTTTTCAGGCAAAAATACTGGTGTGGGTTGCCGTTTCCTCCTCCAGGGGATCTTCCCAACCCAGGGAGCAAACCTGCGTCTCCTGAATTTCTGGTGGATTCTTTACCCTCTGAGCCATTGGGGAAGGCCCGGTGAAGTCAAATGGTATTGGAATAGGGGAGTGATTGATCTGAATATTGTGTTTAAAAGATCACACTCCTTGATGAAGAGTGAATTGTAGGATTATACTGATGAAGGCAAGGAGAAGTGGTTTCATTTGGGATTTATTATGGAGTTCTGCTGGATTTACTGATCGACTGGATGTGGGAGTGGGAAGTATGGGGAGCAGAGGAGAGAAAGGGAGGAAGATGGGGGTAGACTGGGGAAAACAGTGGGTTTTAGGGGAGGAAATCAGATGGTTTGTCTGGGACTTATAAAATTTGAGAACTCTACTGGATATTCAAAGAGGCAGTTGAATATTCACGTCTAGTGTTGAGGAGGAGAAATCAGGCCTGGAAATGACCTCAGGCCTCTGAGAGGCATGGGCATTAACAGCATATACTGAAGGAATTTGCTTAGGGAAAAAAGAGAAGGTGGCCCAGAACTGAGCCCTGAGGCACTGCAACATTTAAAGGTGAGGAGGGAAAGAAGTCAGCAGAGGGCCAGTGATGTAGGAAGAAAGCCAGAAATACTGTGTTGTGGAAGCCAAGAAAAAAATGAGTTTTAAGGAGAGATGTTAGCCTTCACTTACATTAAACAGTGCTGCCAGATCAAGTATGATGAGGAGAGAGCAGTGTCCTTGGGTTTGGCAATATGAAAGGCATTGGTGACCCTGCCTAGAGCAGCTTCATTGTCGTCATGGAGTTGAAAGCTGATTGGATGGAAGAATGAATGGAAGGTGTGGAATTAGAAACAGTGACTGTAGATGTTTGCTTTTGAGAAGTTTTGCCATGAAATGGAATGATGTCATGAGGGGGAGGTGGAATCAAAGGAGTTTTTTTCTTTTTTGTTCTGTTTTTACAATTGGGAAATACCAGAGTTTATTTATGACCTGATAGTAATGATCCAGTAGAGAGGACAATTAATGATACAGGAAAGAGGGATTAGCTGTGGAGACAAGTCCTTGGGGTGGTGCCGGTGGAATGGGATGAGGGCACAAGTCGGGGGCATCGCTCTTTCCTGGCACCAGGGATCCAGTGGTATAACGTGATCTCACATGCCCCTTTACACACAGCTCCTCCCCTCCGTCTCACCAGACTATTTACAGCAAGTTTATTATTTTTCTGTAATCACTAATACTATTTTCTGTGCTATATCTTATATGTTCTTTTTCATTTAATGCATCCCATATAAGGTTTAGCATGAAGCAGCTGGTGATATTTAACACCAGTTTTAATTTTTGTGCCAACAGGTGAAGCGAAAAATTTATTGCCATATCTTGGACCCAACAAGATGAGAGATTGTTTCTGCACCATAAATTTGGACCAGGAAGAAGTTTATCGTACCCAAGTTGTTGAAAAATCTTTAAGGTCTGTAAAAAATTAGTAAATTATCACTAATATGATATATATTGAATGATAACTTTTATGTTTTCCTGACTATTATCATCAAGAAGTCTTTCTTCATCTGAAACTTTTGTTTTTCTTTTAGTTTCTGAATTTATTTTTAGAATTACAAAAATAAATCTCAGAGTTTGAAGGAGCCTTAATGTTCATTGAGCTGGACTAAATCCATTATGCTTAGTTCCTCCTGACAGTTATTTTTGACAAGTCGTCATCTGGCATTTGCTTAATGTTCCGGTGACCAAGGATTTCACTGCCTCCTAAGCAGCCTGTTAGATCTTAAAACTATTCTGCCTCTTGGAAAGCTCTTAGATTTAGTTGATTAATGTCTATCAAAAGGAAAACCTACTGTATGCCAAGAACTTGCTGGGCACTATTTGTTCATACATCCACGAAAACAAGATGGGATGCAGTACTTGCTTTCATGTGGCTTTTCATTGCCTCAAAAATGTGTCTTCCTTTTAATTGTTCCTAATTCTGTCATTGGGTATGTGTTCCCACAAGTTTAATCCATCTTTCACAGGATAGTCTTTGAAGTTTTTGAAAACCACCACAATACCTCAGTTTTTTTCTCTAGGCTAAATTTTGCCCACTTATTTGAAATTTTCTCAGAGTACATCATAATTTCATTTTTCTTGAGAATAAATTACCCCTTAACGTTTATACAAGTCACTTAACTAAGTAGTGCACTGTAAGGGAAGGAGCTTTTAGGTAGATTTCTCATTTTTTGGAAGTGTAGTAGCACTGCAAGAGTATCATAGTAGATTCTAATTCATAAAATTGAAACGTGCCACCTCTTCCCTTTAATAGGGCTTCCCTGGTGGCTCAGAGGTTAAAGCGTCTGCCTCCAATGCGGGAGACCTGGGTTCGATCCCAGAGTCGGGAAGATCCCCTGGAGAAGGAAATGGCAACCCACTCCAGTATTCTTGCCTGGAGAGTCCCATGGACGGGGGAGCCTGGTAGGCTGCAGTCCACAGGGTTGCAAAGAGTCGGACACGACTGAGCAGCTTCACCTCACCTCACCTCACCTTCCCTTTAATAGTGTTTGTGGATATAATTCTAGTGCAGAGCTGTGCTGGAGGGATACAGTCTTGTCCAGAGATAAAAGTTAAAATAAGGGAATCAGGAGTTGTTGGAATGAACATATGATGGATGAAATATTTAGTAGCCCAAGAAGATTTGAATATACTTCACATCTTTAATCATAAATCACCTGCCAGGTTTTATTAGAATTCTGTAATTTACATAAATGATGAAACTGAGTCACCAAAAGACTGAATAACTTGCACATTTAATAAAGGAAGTTAGAAGCAAAACTGAGATTGGAAACTGAAACTGTTTCTTAATGTATGTTGATTACATATCACATAAAAATCAGCGATATATAAAACTAGTAATTTTCAATAAGTTGAATACTTGTTTTAGCGTCTGCTACACAGCCTCGTTAAGTGAGAAACTAAAAGTAGCTTACTTTTTGTTTTAAGCCCTTGCCTTGCCAGCTATTTGTGTTGGGGAAAATGATAAAACCAATATTTTTTGCTGCTGCTGCCTAGTCGCTCAGTCATGCCCAAGTCTTTGCCACCCCATGGACTGTAGCCTACCAGGCTACTTTGTCCATGGGGGTTCTCCAAGGCAAGAATACTCCAGGGGATCTTCCAACCCAGGGATCAAACCAGGTCTCCCGCATTGCAGGTGGATTCTTTACTGACTGAGCCACCAGGGAGGCTCAAGAATCCGAGGGTGGGGAGCCTGTCCCTTCACAGGGGATCTTCCCGACCCAGAAATCAAACGGGATCTCCAGCATTGCAGGCGGAGTCTTCACCAGCTGAGCTACCTGTCCACCTGAAGTTATTTTTCTAGATTCATAGCCACTTGGAAGCTATTTTAAGACTGTCAATGGTTACCTTAGGTCATTCCAATACAATTAGCCTAGATGTTTTTTGGATTCTAGGTGCCTCCTAGCATTCTTGCGAAACGGGGTGAAAGAATCTGTAGTGTGAACCCTTGCTCACCTTGCTTTCATTCCAGTGTTTCTGCTCTTCTGAATGTTGTGATAAGCTGTTAAGTCAAAAGACAGTAGATATCATTTAGCTGTGTTATGGGTTCTGAATATTACAGTTTTTATATGTAGTCTGGTTATAAAATTTCATAGCAGGTAAGTAGGAGTCACATATGAAATCCATAGCTCCTAAATCTCTGTCTCAATCCTTTTGAGAAGTAGGAGATCTATAAACAAACTGAGTAGCAATACTTCTTGTACCTTGTGCTTCTCTTCCCCCACCAGGAATTTCCTCGGGAGTGATACGCATAATCATAGGTCAGTGGTAACAGTAGAGTATAAGTCTGTTTTCACCAACCTTGTTGAAAACTTTTCTCAAGTGGATTGATTAGTTAACTTACTTATTTATAAAATAAAAATGTGGGCACCCAGATGTGGGGATTAGGTTGTTGAGATTGTGATGATACAGTGATACAGGTGACTTAGTGAATAATTTTCATCGTGTTCTTATTTGGCTTTAGAATGTGTTTTAAAAATAGTATTTGAGAGTGGATACATGATATATAAAGGAAATTCTCAATTTTATAATTTTTTATAAAGTGACAAAAAGGAGAAAAATACCTACGCGTCTTTGCCTACAGTTGTTTTATATTAACTTCTATGTTGAGACTAATTAAAAAGATTATTTTGACAGACCAGTTTTTAAAAGTTTATTTTGGTTACAATTTGAAGTGTAGTTGTAGTGAAGAATTTGAAGTGAAAAATATATTGACAGAAGTTGACCAGGTTGTATAATAACTGATAAGCTGAGTCAACTGTTTCCTGGATAGGGTCAGAAATGACTTCTTTAAGAGTCATGTGGGCTTCCCCGGTAGCTCAGCTGGTGAAGAATCCTCCTGCAATGCCAGAGACTCCGGTTTGATTCCTGGGTTGGGAAGATCCCCTGGGGGAGGGCCCGGCAACCCACTCCAGGGTTCTTATCTGGAGAATCCCCATGGACAGAGGAGCCTGGAGGGCTGCAGTCCACGGGGTGGCAGAGTCGGACACGACTGAGCGACTAAGCACAGCACAGCACAAGAGACAGTTTGCATTTCATCTTCTTTTTAAGTTGTGACATCCTGACGAGATTGTAATTTATGGTGACATTTTAAAAATACCTTTTTCATTCTTTAAACATTACCAGGAAAGAGGTAGTCTTGATAAAGGATGTTGACTCGTGTTTCAGAGATTCATGTCTTAGTAGGAGAATTTAAATATCATAATAGCGTTCTTACAGTGAACTTAGAAAAGCTGTTTCATAGGAGAAAATCCTAGCAATTTGGGGGAAGGCAAAGATTTCTTTACTTAGGTGCCAAAAGCATCAATCATAAAAGAGGAAAAATAATAAATTGGATTTTGTCAAAATCAGAGCCTTCTGCCCTTTAACAGATACTGTCAAGAAAATGTAATGGCAGGCCACACCTGGTGGAAAATGTTCTGACAAAGGACTTGTGTCCAGAATTTATTAAAAAAAAAAACCCGATGAGAAGATAGACAAACCTTTTAAAACATGTGGTGGAGACTCCAACAGTTCCTATATACAAATGGGCAACAAGCACATGAAAAGATATTCAGCATCCTTATTCATAAGAGAAATATAGTTTGTATATTTCTGTCTCTGTGCAGTCTTGAACATAATGTGTCATGATAGAAATCGGATCACTGGTTCCCATGACAGTATGGAGGGAATGAGTATGCAAGGGAACTTTCTAGGGAGATGGAATGTTCTTTATCTTGATTGCTGCTAAGTCACTTCAGTCGTGTCCGACTCTGTGTGACCCCATAGACGGCAGCCCACCAGGCTCCCCCATCCCTGGGACTCTCCAGGCAAGAATACTGGCGTGGGTTGCCATTTCCTTCTCCAATACATGAAAGAGAAAAGTGAAAGTGAAGTCGCTCAGTCTGTCCCACTGCCAGCGACCCCATGGACTGCAGCCCACCAGGCTCCTCCATCCATTGGATTCTCCAGGCAAGAGTACTGGGGTGGGGTGCCATTGCCTGCCTTATCTTGATTAGGGTAGAGATTACACAGATGNTAGGTGCCTCCTAGCATTCTTGCGAAACGGGGTGAAAGAATCTGTAGTGTGAACCCTTGCTCACCTTGCTTTCATTCCAGTGTTTCTGCTCTTCTGAATGTTGTGATAAGCTGTTAAGTCAAAAGACAGTAGATATCATTTAGCTGTGTTATGGGTTCTGAATATTACAGTTTTTATATGTAGTCTGGTTATAAAATTTCATAGCAGGTAAGTAGGAGTCACATATGAAATCCATAGCTCCTAAATCTCTGTCTCAATCCTTTTGAGAAGTAGGAGATCTATAAACAAACTGAGTAGCAATACTTCTTGTACCTTGTGCTTCTCTTCCCCCACCAGGAATTTCCTCGGGAGTGATACGCATAATCATAGGTCAGTGGTAACAGTAGAGTATAAGTCTGTTTTCACCAACCTTGTTGAAAACTTTTCTCAAGTGGATTGATTAGTTAACTTACTTATTTATAAAATAAAAATGTGGGCACCCAGATGTGGGGATTAGGTTGTTGAGATTGTGATGATACAGTGATACAGGTGACTTAGTGAATAATTTTCATCGTGTTCTTATTTGGCTTTAGAATGTGTTTTAAAAATAGTATTTGAGAGTGGATACATGATATATAAAGGAAATTCTCAATTTTATAATTTTTTATAAAGTGACAAAAAGGAGAAAAATACCTACGCGTCTTTGCCTACAGTTGTTTTATATTAACTTCTATGTTGAGACTAATTAAAAAGATTATTTTGACAGACCAGTTTTTAAAAGTTTATTTTGGTTACAATTTGAAGTGTAGTTGTAGTGAAGAATTTGAAGTGAAAAATATATTGACAGAAGTTGACCAGGTTGTATAATAACTGATAAGCTGAGTCAACTGTTTCCTGGATAGGGTCAGAAATGACTTCTTTAAGAGTCATGTGGGCTTCCCCGGTAGCTCAGCTGGTGAAGAATCCTCCTGCAATGCCAGAGACTCCGGTTTGATTCCTGGGTTGGGAAGATCCCCTGGGGGAGGGCCCGGCAACCCACTCCAGGGTTCTTATCTGGAGAATCCCCATGGACAGAGGAGCCTGGAGGGCTGCAGTCCACGGGGTGGCAGAGTCGGACACGACTGAGCGACTAAGCACAGCACAGCACAAGAGACAGTTTGCATTTCATCTTCTTTTTAAGTTGTGACATCCTGACGAGATTGTAATTTATGGTGACATTTTAAAAATACCTTTTTCATTCTTTAAACATTACCAGGAAAGAGGTAGTCTTGATAAAGGATGTTGACTCGTGTTTCAGAGATTCATGTCTTAGTAGGAGAATTTAAATATCATAATAGCGTTCTTACAGTGAACTTAGAAAAGCTGTTTCATAGGAGAAAATCCTAGCAATTTGGGGGAAGGCAAAGATTTCTTTACTTAGGTGCCAAAAGCATCAATCATAAAAGAGGAAAAATAATAAATTGGATTTTGTCAAAATCAGAGCCTTCTGCCCTTTAACAGATACTGTCAAGAAAATGTAATGGCAGGCCACACCTGGTGGAAAATGTTCTGACAAAGGACTTGTGTCCAGAATTTATTAAAAAAAAAAACCCGATGAGAAGATAGACAAACCTTTTAAAACATGTGGTGGAGACTCCAACAGTTCCTATATACAAATGGGCAACAAGCACATGAAAAGATATTCAGCATCCTTATTCATAAGAGAAATATAGTTTGTATATTTCTGTCTCTGTGCAGTCTTGAACATAATGTGTCATGATAGAAATTGGATCACTGGTTCCCATGACAGTATGGAGGGAATGAGTATGCAAGGGAACTTTCTAGGGAGATGGAATGTTCTTTATCTTGATTGCTGCTAAGTCACTTCAGTCGTGTCCGACTCTGTGTGACCCCATAGACGGCAGCCCACCAGGCTCCCCCATCCCTGGGACTCTCCAGGCAAGAATACTGGCGTGGGTTGCCATTTCCTTCTCCAATACATGAAAGAGAAAAGTGAAAGTGAAGTCGCTCAGTCTGTCCCACTGCCAGCGACCCCATGGACTGCAGCCCACCAGGCTCCTCCATCCATTGGATTCTCCAGGCAAGAGTACTGGGGTGGGGTGCCATTGCCTGCCTTATCTTGATTAGGGTAGAGATTACACAGATGAAGCATTTATCATGTCATTCACTGAAATAGCTAATTTTTTTCAAAATGACTTTTAATTGATGTATAGTTGAGTTATAATGTTGTAGAGTAGCTAATTTAAAAAAACTTCCCATAGCAAAAGTTGACAATGATGTGGAACAGCTGGAGCTGTCATACATTGCTGGTAGGAGTGTAAAATAGTATAGCCACATTGGAAACCATCTGACAGTTTCTCATAAATTAAAAATTCACCTTCCTTTTAACTCAGCAATTCTATTTTTAGTTACCTCTCCAAAAGAACTGAAAGCATTAAAGAGCTTTATAAAAATGTTCATAGCTGCCTTATTTTTGATAGCCTGAACTGGAAACAACTCAGATGACATCACTAGGAGAATAGACTGTGGAATATTCAACAGTCAGTATTCAACAATTCAATATTCTGTTGTCCTAGCAATTAGAAGAAATGAACTAAAGATATACGCAGCAAATGGAAAAAAATCTCATAAGTATTAAACTGAGTGAAAGAAGCTGGACACAAGTGTACATATTATTTGATTCCATTTATAGGAAATCTTACAATAGATCTTTAATGACGGAAATCAGATCACTGGTTGCCTGTGGCAGGTATGATGAGGTAACTGCAGAGAAACAAGAGGGAACTTTGTGGGGAGTTAGAATGTTCCTATATTTTGATTGGGATGGATGCTACACAGGTTTGGAAATTTATCACAAGTCAGTAACCTCTGTACTTTAAGTTACATGTTATATGATTTGTACCTCAATAAAGCTGATTAAAAATAACCTAATTTAGTTTTTAAAAATATGTTTTAAATAACATTTTACATAACCATATTCATTTTAGGTATTATATATTATTGTGATTTGCATATTTTTGAGATAATGGTGTGAATGACATTGTCCTCAGCTCTCAACTGTGTCCACTTTAAGGTGAGCATGACCTCAGGCAATTACTGGATCTTCTGTCCACAGGACTCCAGAAAATCTGCTTGTTCCGAGCCCAACCCGGCAGTCAAGGTCCTTTCAGAAATTCAGCTTACTTTGTACACAGGGCTTACTTGAAACTTAGTATAGAGAATTATTTTGGAATTCTTGATGTTTTTCTTTATGGTTTAATTTGTTAAACCATATGAGGACACTGTTGAGTTTAAATTTAATGAGCTTTCCCTCTTTTCTCTCTAGCCCGTTTTTCAGTGAAGAATTTTATTTTGAGATTCCAAGAACTTTCCAGTATTTGTCTTTCTATGTTTATGATAAGAATGTTTTACAAAGAGACCTTCGTATAGGTACGTACCATTCATAATTATCTTTTAATCACAACATTGGTGTTTATATTCATTATTTTCCTAAGTATAAAGTTTTGAAAACAACAGAATAATATACTCTCAAACTTCTAATCCTTCCTTCTAGACTTCATGTTCATTTGCAGATCTGATTTTTAATTTGTATGCTCAACTTGGGCGACACTTCGTCAAGGAATTGACGTGACCGTTTTCCCTCTAGTCGTGGTGCCATATATTTCTGTAGTGCCTGATGGGTCCCTTTTCTGTAGTGTTCATTATACTTGTTCATCAATTTGTTGTTTAATGTCTGGATGCGCTAGTTGAATGTATATATTTATGAAGGCAGAGACTGTCACTCCCAGAGTGCCTTAAATTTGGTGAAAGATCAGTACAAGAATCGTTGAATGATTCAAAGAATGTTTTTATACAAAGATCACAGTATTTGATCCCTACCAAAGAACAGCTGTTTTTGAAGTGTTTCTAATAGAAGTAATAATTCACTTTAATCTGATCACATGTTTTCTCTCTGGCTGCATTGGTGACCAGTAACTCTGTTTCTTAAATAATTTCCTGAGGTACGATCTGTGAGCATCAACTCGGACAAAATTAACTGACCACATGCGTGTCACATTTATGGCTTTTGCACCACTGTCTTTGAATAACAGGCAGAGGTCTTTCATTTACATGCGTTACTTTCTCTTTTGAGTGTCCTGAATTTATCATCTCCATCTCTCCAGTTTCAAATGTGCTCGTCACCTGCAGTTTAAATGATTAAGCTTTATTTAACTTTGACCTCTTGACTACTGTCTGATTTGTTTCTGCTTTACTGTTGAACTCCTGAACAAGTGATTTATATCTTTCTGCTTACTACTTATTTCTTTTTAAATTACTGTAATCTGACTTCATTTTTGAAGTTTACCAAAATCATTTTAAAACACCTTTTTAAAAACAGTAATATTTTTTCTTAATTCTAAAATTATTACATGTTTTAAGGTACTGGTAATGATTCTCCCTAAGAATAGCTACAGTTAATGATTTCTGTCTTCTCATTCTTTACTTCATGCATTTAAATATTATATTGTATTGTTTATTCAATTTTTTTTTCCTCTTTGACTTAATTTACATTCCCTCAAACATGACATGGGCATAATCATTTCACTGTACCTTGGAAATTATCGTTGATAATTTGTTGTTCTTGGATATTACTGAAAAATTTTTTTCTGACTTGATCAGTGAAAGTAATACTTGATTTTTTAAAACCTGTATTTTCTGATTACTTGTGAATTTGAGGAATTTTTATATGTTGATTGGTCTTTTACATTTTTCTTCTGTGAATTAGTTCTTTTGCTTATTTTTCTTTTGGGTGGAATTTTATTTATTCTTATGCCTCCATATTTGATAAATACGTTAACTTTTGTCAACTATATGCATAGCAAATACTTTTCTTCTGTCGCATAAGTCATTTCATAGTTTTCAGACCTCATCTGCCTCTGTGTCACATTAGACTCTTTGGATTGCTTATTCAGCTTGTTGAAAGCCAAGGAAAAGGCAGTTTAATAATATTGTATTGTCCTAATTATCTTCCTTCTGATTTCTTCTTTACTTATGTGTAGACTTTTCTCTGTCCAGCAAACCCTTAATAATGGATCATCCCAAGGCTCCATCATTAAACACTTGTCTATGTGGTGTACAAAAGGTGGGAATATTAAGGTGAATAAATTTCAAGCTGCTCCCAGGTTATCTGGCTGATTAATACTAATATGTTTAATAAGGTCTGTGCTGGAGGTAGGAACAGAGTACTTGGGAGCATAGAGGGAAGAAGAGTTAATTTTGTTTGGTGAAGAACTAACAGAGACTACCTAGGTAGGAAAAGAAAGAAGTTTCAAGATAATAGGGATTAGCAGAAGCAGAGAAGAAAAGGTGAGTCGTATTTGTGGTGTATCTGCTGCTATATGTAAATTACTTAGGCCAAGGTTGGGAGAAGGTGAATCTGGGAATGTAAATTGGACCAAGTTGTGATGGACACCTAAAGCTGTGCTAAGGAATTTGGACTTTGTAGACAATTTAACCTTTTAAGAATCAGGAACCTTTTAAAAATTATGTGTAACTGTATATACAAATATACTTGTGTATTTTAACAACTTCCTGTGGTCTGAACAATAATAAACTCAGTGTCCATAGATTACATATTTAAAATGTGTATACATATATGTAACTATATATACACATTTTTAAAGTATGAAAAATCTGCTTTAAGTAAATCATGTATGGTTTATGTTTTGGAATAGAGATTAGAGGCAGGGAGGCCATCAAGGAGGCTGTTAATCAGATGAGATGAATAGGGCAATGGCAGTGGAAATGCAGATGAGGGAATGTCCTTCATAGGAATAGCTTCACATGGGATTTAGGGACTGAGGAGATAAAGGGGGGGTATAAGAAAGGAAAGAGTTAAAAATAATCTTGTTTTAATAGGTGTCATTAACTGAGATAAAGAGCATTCAGGATGAGAAAGGGAGAAGATGACTTTGGTTACAAACGGGTTAAACTTGCATTACCTGGGGAGCATCTTGGTGGACATGTTTGTTGATTGTTGGAAACACAGATCTGAAGCTCACAGAAAAGATCTGAATTTGATGTTTGGAGATGTGATATTGAGAATCATTAGCATTATGTGAAACTTGAAGCCTCTGTTGGAGTGAATGAAATTGCCCTAGGAGCACTTCCGGAGGTTTACAGGGGAAATGAGGCCTTAGTGAAGATTGATAAAGTGTATCAGGAAGATTGGGAGAGAGAGAGGAGGGAAAGCAAGGAGGTCTCTTAATGGAAAGACAAGATTTGATAGAGGCTTTTGGTGATTATTAACAACACTTGAGAGAGTGTGCATCTTTGACTGACTACTGTGACTTTTTAAGAAAATGTTTTGTAATTTTCATTATCTGTTTACTCATAGTCATCATATAGTATTTCTTGAAAAGGCCTTTAGTTGAGGTTTATAATTATTTCCAAAAATTGCTTTTTTTTTCTTAAAGTAAAAATCAGTCTTTTGTGGAGTGCTATCAGAAGGTCATAACTTGCTGTAGGAACTGTAAAAAAATAATCTTAACTAAATGTAGAAAATTTTGTTTTTTCTTTTATTAAAGTAAACAAAGGACATATGTAGCTTTTAAAATTGGAAGGTAATCTTGATATTTTCACTTATTTTATAAGTCTTTGCCTAGTTGTAGGCTAAATAGTACCATAGCATTTTCTGGGAATTAAATTTGAGCTAGAGTTGAGAGAACCATCTTTTTAACTTAAGAAGATCTAAGAATGTGTACTGGTTGGATAGCTTTAAGAGCTTATTTGTTTTTTATTTTTAATTGTTTGATGATATATGGAGAACTTTTCTGGTGGCCCAGTGTTTAAGAACCTGCCTGCCAGTGCAAGGGACATGGGTTCGATCCCTGGTCCTGGAAGATCCCACGTGCCTCAGAGCAGCTCAGCATGTGTGCCACAGCTGGGTTCTATCCCTGGTCCTGGAAGACCCCATGTGCCTCAGAGCAGCTCAGCACGTGTGCCACAGCTGGGTTCGATCCCTGGTCCTGGAAGACCCCACGTGCCTCAGAGCAGCTCAGCACGTGTGTCACAGCTGGGTTCGCTCCCTGGTCCTGGAAGATCCCACGTGCCTCAGAGCAGTTCAGCACGTGTGCCACAGCTGGGTTCAATCCCTGGTCCTGGAAGGTCCCACGGGCCTCAGAGCAGCTCAGCACGTGTGCCCAGCTGCTGAGCCCACACTCTAGAGCCTGAGCTCCAGCTCCATGACAGAAGCCAGTGCACTGAGAAGCCTGGGCTCCGCAGCTAGAGAGTAGCCCCTGCTTACTGCCGCTAAAGTGAGAGAAAGCCTGCGTGCAGCAAAAGATCCAGTGCAGCCAAGAATAAATAAATAATTAATTTTAAAAAAGAAACTGGCATCTAAACCCTGAGTAGATGTTCTTTTGAGGTACTAGTCTGCCATCTTCTTAGTTTGCTGCCTTTCTGAATAAAGTTGTTATTCCTTTAAAAAAAAAAGAAGAATATTTTTCTTTTTGTAAAATTTTTAGTTATAATATTATAGACAATTAATTTTGGTCACTGACTGCCCCCCTGCCCCGGTCCCCTTCCTGGAAGTAATGACTGTTACTAATTTTGGGCATAATTTTTTGTATTAGAAACCTTTATATGCCAGAACAGTTAGGATGAAAACTGATTATAGATTAATTGAAAACTTGAGACCTAGGAACCATGTTACAAAAAGATAGGAAATTGTCAAAGTAAAGCTTTGAAAGTCTTTTACTGTGTGATGTGCTGTCCTATGATATAGTGTCTTCTCTTAAAAAGGGAGAAGAGAAGAGAAAAACTTTTTGTTAAGAAAAAATTCCATTTCCAGTAAGGATCCTAGTAATATTAAACATAGACATTTTACCTCCTAATGTATATTTTCTAATTATTTTAGTTTTCAGAGGGATCTAGGCTCAAACAATTGAACCATGGTAGACTGGTTAACTTATATTTCTTACCTTTTGATTCAGAATGTTGTAAGAGAATTTCACTAGCATATCAGAGACCTGAATTCCATTTATGACTCTTATCACTCACTGGCTTTGTGACCTTAAGCAAGTCACTGTACCTTCTTAGGCCTTGTTCATCTATAAAATGAGGCTGGGTTTAAGACAGCTAATGTGTTTCTCAACATTAGAATTGTCATTTCTGCTGGCACTTACTTAGCTCTTAGGTCAAACCTACTATTTAAATAGCTTAAGGCTACACTTTTGTGTCTGTTTGCATAGGAACTGTATCAGTTATCTATTGCTACATAACAAGTCACCCTAATACTTAGTGACTTAATTTGGCAATCCTGTATTTGCTCATGATCCTCCAGGTCATCAGTTTGGGCCAAGCTCAGTGGGGTGGCTCCTCTGCTGGTCTTACCTGGAGTCACTAACATGCAGTTACCTAATTGACTGGGCTGAATGATCCGATCCATGTGTCTGATGGCTGGTGCTGGCCATGTGCTCCCCCTCCACATGAGGTTGAGGGCAAGTCCTACTGCAGATGCTTATTAAGACTACTTGCATTACATTTGCTGGTATCCATTGGCAAAAGTAAGTGGCATAGCCAAATTCAAGAGTCAGTGCTCGAGGGGACAACACAATGGCATAGACCAGGGAAGTATGATTTTTTGAAAGCCGTGAATATACCAGTCTGCCACAGAGACCAAAAGGAATCATTCTAAACCCTGTACACTAAGGTACCTAAGTGTTGCCATTGACTGAATTGCTGTTACTGATACTGCCAGAATTTGTTGAGTCCTCTGGTTCTTTTTCATCTTATATAGGAAGTCACACTTATCCCTCCATTTATCTACCCTTTCATCATTTCCACTAGTAATCAAGTAGGAACAAGGCCATCAGGATGTTGCCAGTTAGTGATCTGTATCAGGATGAAATTTCTAAGAATATGTTATATCTAAAAATGGGGCCCTAGTAGAACACAGTTTTTACGGATGGTAAGAAAGTGCTGCCTAGAAGTGGTACTGGAAAGCTAAGAATATATATATATATATTTTACTTAGAGATCAGCAAAGATGGTTTCTGTGTCCACAGTTGCTTCATTTCTTTTTGTGTTTTCTCTCCTTGTCTGATTTTAAGAAACTGATACAGCATCTGGTATATAAATGTGTATATATCTGGTCTAAACTTCTTCTGTCTACGAGTTTGTCAGTATAGTGGGGAAATGAAATAGTACCTTTAAATAATGTGTTTTGTATTTGGTTCCTGGGTTGACTGGTTAATTATTTACTTGTTTATTTTTATTTTTTTTTGTGGATTTTTAGAGCCAAGCAAATGTTTAATCAAAAGTTCTGTTCCTAAGAGATTTTTTCCCAGTTTAAGCAAACTGTTGAAATGACTACTCCATAAATTATACATGATTTTACCATATACTTCCTTAAGTAAACAATGTTTCCCAAAGACAAATTAGCTGTCAGAAAGAGAATAGGACTGGATAAAAGTTATTTTCAAAAGAGCCCAGATCCTCAAAGTTGTGTCAAGAAACATGGTTTCCAGACATACCTAGTGTGAAGCATTGGGGGTTATTTGTTTATTTTTGATGTTGCTGATCTCATAGCTAGTGAAATAATGAATTACCTTTGTTTAAAATAGTAAACATTAAAAACACTGTTGGAGACCATAAGGATGCACAGAACAGTTTTTAAGATCATTGGAACTGAAAGTTGTTACAGAGGACATAAATGAGATGTAGAGTTTAAGTAAATCACCCAAGATCGCACAGCTAATAAGAAACAGAATTGACAGTCAGCTGAGAATTAGTGTCTGTGGGAAGAAACCTGAGCAGGAGGACCTTGGTTTTGAAATCAGGCTCTAGCCCTCGTTAGTGTGCAGGTTTTCAGTATCATTTCAGCTTTCCTCATCTGTAACGTATCATCTACCCCCAAGATTGTTCAGTTCAGTTCAGTCGCTCAGTCGTGTCCAACTCTTTGCGACCCCATGAATTGCAGCACGCCAGGCCTCCCTGTCCATCACCATTTCCCAGAGTTCACTCAGACTCACGTCCATCGAGTCCGTGATGCCATCCAGCCATCTCATCCTCTGTTGTCCCCCTCTCCTCCTGCCCCCAATCCCTCCCAGCATCAGAGTCTTTTCCAATGAGTCAACTCTTCGCATGAGGTGGCCAGAGTACCGGAGTTTCAGCTTTAGCATCATTCCTTCCAAAGAAATCCCAGGGTTGATCTCCTTCAGAATGGACTGATTGGATCTCCTTGCAGTCCAAGGGACTCTCAAGAGTCTTCTCCAACACCACACTTCAAAAGCATCAATTCTTCAGCACTCAGCCTTCTTCACAGTCCAACTCTCACATCCATACATGACTACTGGAAAAACCATAGCCTTGGCTAGACGGACCTTAGTCGGCAAAGTAATATTTATGCTTTTGAATATACTGTCTAGGTTGGTCATAACTTTCCTTCCAAGGAGTAAGCGTCTTTTAATTTCATGGCTGCAGTCACCATCTGCAGCGATTTTGGAGCCCCCCAAAATAAAGTCTGACACTGTTTCCACCGTTTCCCCATCTATTTCCCCTGAAGTGATGGGACCGGATGCCATGTCTTCGTTTTCTGAATATTGAGCCTTAAGCCAACTTTTTCACTCTCCTCTTTCACTTCCATCAAGAGGCTCTTTAGTTCCTCTTCACTTTCTGCCATAAGGGTGGTGTCATCTGCATATCTGAGGTTATTGATATTTCTCCCAGCAATCTTGATTCCAGCTTGTGTTTCTTCCAGTCCAGCGTTTCTCATGATGTACTCTGCATATAAGNTTGACAGTCAGCTGAGAATTAGTGTCTGTGGGAAGAAACCTGAGCAGGAGGACCTTGGTTTTGAAATCAGGCTCTAGCCCTCGTTAGTGTGCAGGTTTTCAGTATCATTTCAGCTTTCCTCATCTGTAACGTATCATCTACCCCCAAGATTGTTCAGTTCAGTTCAGTCGCTCAGTCGTGTCCAACTCTTTGCGACCCCATGAATTGCAGCACGCCAGGCCTCCCTGTCCATCACCATTTCCCAGAGTTCACTCAGACTCACGTCCATCGAGTCCGTGATGCCATCCAGCCATCTCATCCTCTGTTGTCCCCCTCTCCTCCTGCCCCCAATCCCTCCCAGCATCAGAGTCTTTTCCAATGAGTCAACTCTTCGCATGAGGTGGCCAGAGTACCGGAGTTTCAGCTTTAGCATCATTCCTTCCAAAGAAATCCCAGGGTTGATCTCCTTCAGAATGGACTGATTGGATCTCCTTGCAGTCCAAGGGACTCTCAAGAGTCTTCTCCAACACCACACTTCAAAAGCATCAATTCTTCAGCACTCAGCCTTCTTCACAGTCCAACTCTCACATCCATACATGACTACTGGAAAAACCATAGCCTTGGCTAGACGGACCTTAGTCGGCAAAGTAATATTTATGCTTTTGAATATACTGTCTAGGTTGGTCATAACTTTCCTTCCAAGGAGTAAGCGTCTTTTAATTTCATGGCTGCAGTCACCATCTGCAGCGATTTTGGAGCCCCCCAAAATAAAGTCTGACACTGTTTCCACCGTTTCCCCATCTATTTCCCCTGAAGTGATGGGACCGGATGCCATGTCTTCGTTTTCTGAATATTGAGCCTTAAGCCAACTTTTTCACTCTCCTCTTTCACTTCCATCAAGAGGCTCTTTAGTTCCTCTTCACTTTCTGCCATAAGGGTGGTGTCATCTGCATATCTGAGGTTATTGATATTTCTCCCAGCAATCTTGATTCCAGCTTGTGTTTCTTCCAGTCCAGCGTTTCTCATGATGTACTCTGCATATAAGTTAAATAAGCAGGGTGACAATATACAGCCTTGACGTACTCCTTTTCCTATTTGGAACCAGTCTGTTGTTCCATGTCCAGTTCTAACTGTTGCTTCCTGACCTGCATAAAGATTTCCCAAGATTGTTACAAAGATTAAACAAAATGTGTAAGAATGTTTACTCCCTGATAGATTTTCAATAAATTTTGGCTTTTCAGTTTGGTGCTCATTCCACTATAATCAGGCTGCTTACAGTTTGTATTTAATAGCTGCCATATAACTTGTTTAAGGCTAGCTCACAACAAGAATGAGGAACGATTTTTTAGGTCTTACTTGTATTTCAGATACTTGTTCCTTCCCTCCCTGTTCCTTTCTTCCTCCTCTGAGTTCCCTTCTCCTTTACCCTCCAACCTTTCTCATTCATTCATTTATTTATTTACCTTCCCTCCTTCCCTTCATAACTCCTCTCTGTCCTGTTTGATTCCCTAGGGCTGATGACATTTCTTTTTCAGGTGTTATATTGCCCAATGAAATGCTGAATGTGTTGGCTGGTATCCTAATACCTAATGACTTCAAATATTTTTGTTTTTCTGTCATGCTTTGTCAGTTTCTTTGACTTCTTGAGATCCTGTGCTCTTTCCTGCTTCTTTGGACTGATTAGTCTCATGCAACCAAATCTTTACATTTTACAAATTGATATCTTAAAAGGAACTTGATAAGAGTAAGAGCTGGGAATAAAATTTCAGGTTTTTCTCAACAACAAATGGCTTATTTATACAGCTAGTCAGAAAAAGGTTTTTCTCCTAGAGGATACGAACTGTTCAATTCTTTTGTGACAGTGAGTACCATGGACACATGAGACATGAAGTAGAAGAGGGTCCTTGCTTCTGGGCTTTTTTTTTTTTAACGTTTGAACTAACTTTTGGTTAGGCACTTGTAACAAAGATGTGTTTCCACTGATCTGTGTTGTGAGTCATAAATAGAACAGGTATTTCTTAGATTTCTACTCTAGTTTTTAGAAGCATTATTGGTTAAATAGTACTCTTGCCTGGAAAATCCCATGGACAGAGGAGCCTGGTGGGCTGCAGTCCATGGGATCGCAAAGAGTCGGACACGACTGAGCGATTTCACTTTTCACTTTTCACTTTCATGCATTGGAGAAGGAAATGGCAGCCCACTCCAGTGTTCTTGCCTGGAGAATCCCAGGGACGGGGGAGTCTGATGGGCTGCCATCTATGGGGTCGCACAGAATCGGACACGACTGAAGCGACTTAGCAGCAGCAGCAGCAGACTTTGGTTGAAGAATTCTGGAAATCAGCTTACCATTTAAAATATAGTGTCATTGTGATTATTTGGTCAATGTGTAAATGAATCCTTCAAACCAGTACATTTCCCAAAAAACTTTTTTTTTTTTAATGGGCGTGGGTTGCCATGCCCTCCTCCAGTGTTTCTTCCCGACCTAGGGATCAAACCTGTGTCTTCCTGCGGCTCCTGCATTGCAGGTGGATTCTTTACTGCTGAGCCACCAGGGAAGCCCCTAAAAAGCCTTTTTTTTAAGTTGAGGGCTTGCTTTAGTGATGTTTGGATGTATTGTACATGCACACATATGTACACTTACATACATATTCATAAATTATGTATAAAACTAAAAATCCCGGAAATTGTTGAATAGGGTCTATGTGATTACTTTTTAATTAATAGCTTTATAGATGTGTTATATACATGCCATAGAACTTACCCTTTTAAAGCATGTAGTGCCATGGTTTTATGTATATTCACAGAGTTGTGCAACCATTACTACTAATCTAATTCCAGAATAAAATTTTAAAGACAATTTTTGTGTTTGCTTTCTTGTTATGTCTTTTCTTTCCACTTGATACACTAAAACTGATATATCTTGACAGAAAACATATTTTTTTTTACTGTTTTCCATAAGTTTTCAAATGTTGAACTGAAAGACCAAGCTAGGTCATAAGTGAAATGATATGAAGTATAATTTGGGCACTTAAAATGAAAATTTTTATTTGGTAAAATCAAAGAAAGTGAGCTATTTTTTACTTTAACGTATATCCTTTGTTGAAGTTTTTGTGTCGAATGTTGGAATAAATTGTCAGTCGTATGCAAAACTATCTACTTCTTAAAACTTGAATTGAGGAAGGAAATGCTTTGTAACAAACATGGCAAATAACTTCATTATAATAGGAACATTTCTGTTTCTTCCTCTCATACTACTTTGTTCATTGCTCTGTGTCTGTTTCTGAGACATAGAAACTCTTTAGGGAACTGCTTTGATTTTTTTTTTTAATGCATTGACGCAACATAAGGCAGTGTTTACAATGTTTTGATAAAATCAAATTTTCAGTAAAATTATTTTACTCATAATTTCAAGTCAGTTTTCAAAATTATTAATGACCATATGATATTGTTATTTTCTGTTCTCTTAATTGGAGCTGTAAACTCTTATTAAGTGCAGATATGTCTGTTCAGACAACACAGTTTATTCATAGTGTTAAAGAATTGGGAGGATTAGTTTGCACTATCATTATACAATCATTGTACATTCCTTTTTATACTGAATGTACTCTGGGTAAAAAAGTGAATCTGAATAAGTACTGAAAAGTGCAATTATATATAAATATGACGGGGTTTTGGTCTAATCCCCTAATTCAAAATGGCTCAGAGAAGGGTCAGCCAAGCGGTAGAGGAAAATGAGGCACCTTTTCATTCTTTAAAATACAGAAACTGCTTTATAAAAATGGATTTTGGTATCAGCAGATAAAAATTATTAAAAAAAATTTTTAAATGTACTATATGTAATGGTGCTGATGATTATAGAAAATATGTTTCCTCATTGTTTTACTTATTTATTGTAGGAAAAGTAGCCATCAAAAAAGAAGACTTGTGTAACCACAGTGGCAAAGAAACTTGGTTTTCGCTACAGCCTGTTGATTCCAACTCAGAGGTTCAGGTAAATATTAAGGAATAAGTGATGGAAGAGATTGTCACTCACAGAAAAGAAGTGAAAAATGAACTGATTATACCCGTTCATACAGAGAGAGCTTACCATACTTATTTTAAATTCTGGCACCATGCATTATACATCTCTGGTAACATATAACTGGAAGAAAATGCCTTGTCACGTGAAATCAGAATAATGTATGTGTATGTGTTTGGGGGGTTTATATTAGGAGGACATTTGTTTCCCTGCCTTAGTTCTTTTGTTTGAGTCACAGTAGCGAATTAGTAAATTTTTAGATGAGGAAGAAGTTTTAATGAAAAAGATATGTTTTATTATCTCAGAGGAGAATCCTTAGAACTGTGTGATTTCATCTGTTCTGATCAGGATGCTCTCTTTACTCTGGAATAAACTAGATTTGGGCCAGTATTATTCATTCAAACTGTGCCTAAGCCCACCATGGAGAGCCTTCATACCCACCATGTTTCCTGTTGTTCACCTTTCTTTTTGTTTGAAAGGATATCATAACTCATTTCAAAGCTCTTGCTTTAAACAAGAGATCTTTCCTCTTGCCAAAATGAGAGATCTTAAAGATTCTGTGTGTGAGTTAAAGAAATATGTTCAGCTGTGTAGCTTAACTTTGTATTTGTTTCTGAAAAGTGTGAGCTGCTCTTCGAAATTGTTATTTCTATCTAAAGGGAATCCTTTTTCTTTTTTTCTGGTAACCTTGTTTATTTATAAAAATATGGTAAGGATTGTGAAATTGTTTCCCAAGGGCATAACTGCAAGCAGAATTCTTCTCTCTTAAAAGAAGTTATAATTTGCCACTGTGACTCAAACTGAAGTTTAAGGCAAGAAAAAAGTACTGCACGCACACCCACAGATGTTTGCAAATAAAGTGCCCGTGTCTCTGTTTCCTCATAACCTCTCAAGCATTCTGTTTGATTAAATTCTCAAAAAATTAAGTATTTGTTTGTGAAAACCCCTTCTTCAGTATAAAATATAATTGAAACTTTTTTCCTTTCCTCACTCTATCCCATTTTAATGTTCTTTTCTTTACATTTGACAATAGCTTTTATTCTTATCCCAGTTATACTATTTGGTAAATGATCCAGGTGAGAGGCAGTGTGATGATATGGAAAGGGTTTTAAACTTGAAGTGTAAAAATGTAGGTCCTAATTTTCATATGTGGTTATTTTACTGACCTTGAATTTTATTTCTGTAAAATGGGAATGAAAGTTACCATGTTGACTCAAATGATTATGAGAATTAAGTGAAATACCTTTAAGAGTACTTCAAAAGCTGTTAATAGCTATACAAATGTAAAATGTCTGTTTACCACTAGTCAGTCAGGTGTTCATTTCCCTGATATGCCTTTACCAGAAGGCAGACACGAAAGTTTTGAAGTGCTTATTTTTCTCTTTAATAGTTGTAACAAAAAAAGAAAGATATGGAAAAGACTTTGAGAATTGGTCTAAAAGGAAGTTTGAGGATTATTTTAAAATGTAGTTTATTAAAGTCCAGTGTTTTTCTTAATGACTAATGTGATTTGTTAAAGGATTTAAGGGACCCAGCTCTCCAAAGTTAGTTATTTCTGTAGAATACTCTTTATATAATTATTGGAGATGGTATTAGAGATCAGTACTGGGAAACAGACTTTTTATTTGATGCTGTATATTTAATGGTATGTCCAAAACATGAAAATCTGCAAATAGCATTTAACTGTTAGATATTGTTAAATGTTTTATTTGCTATGAATTATTTTCATGACCATGAGTTATTAACCTTTACAGTTCTTTTTTTTTTTTTTTTAGAGCTTCCATTTTACTTTATTTTACTTTACAGTACTCTATTGGTTTTGGCATACATTGACATGAATCTGCCACGGGTGTACACGAACTTCCAAACATGAACCCCCCTCCCACATCCCACCCCACATCATCCCTCCGGATACAGTTCTTTTGTCTTAAATGATAGTTACTTTGGAAGGTCCACTCACTATTTAAAATAAATTTTAGAAGAAAGAGTATTTCAGTGGTTGGAAGGGATGTGTAACACTGATTACATTAATGTGTACATTGGAAATATTGTTTGGCCCCAAAACGGATCTCAGAATATTAAACTAACCTTGTGAGTATGAGAAAGATAGAAAAGCAGCTTAATTCATACAAATTCTATTTTGTTAATAAATTTGTTTCTTGCATAAGTTTTACAAAATTTCATAAACATATCATGGAAATAAGAACAATTGGTGGAGCCTTAGGAGAAAAGCAGTGAGACAGGTTGAGTTCAGCAGGAATTTAAGCTAATAATTACCATTAGTAATTAGAACAGCATATACTGTGCACAGTACTAAGGACTTAATATATATTATTTAACTTAATCTTCAGATTAGAATTGTGAGTTGTAGACAGCATTATGTCCATTTTACAGATGTGGAAAGTGGACTCATAGAGGTTAAATGATGTCTGCAAAGTTACAAAACTATTAAGTGGTGGAGCCGTGATTCCTATAAAGAGCTTATCTGATTCTAACCACACTGTTTTACTGCCTTTCTTTTTTCTGTACTGTAGATCAGAAAAAGATTCCAACAGAGTATTAGGAGAATCACTTAGGAAAATCTGAGTATAAGGCACTGAAGTGTACCAAATTAGCTCAAAGAAAAAGGGAAAGATGATAGAAAGTTCTAGGGAGCTCCCTGGAGTATGATTATAGGAACTTTAATATGACCAATAAGAGCTAGAAAGGTGTCAGGCAGTTACAAAGGAGCTGCAGGTTCTTACTATAACAGACCAGATACAGTTCACATAGTCAAAGTTGTTTTTGAGATTTCTCATAAAGTACACTAAAATATTGTTTTTAATTTCTCATAAGGTACACTAAAATATTGGGTGGTTTATTTGTTTTTGATTGACCGGTGCATAAAATAGCTGGCTCGCATTTGGCATCATGGCAAATAAATATATATAGTGCATAGACTTTCTCTCAATACAGCAGTAGGTAATGCAGAAGAGACACAGGAATGAAACCCACTGATGCATTTCTCCCTACTCATGTATTCATTGTGCTCAAGTATAAGTGTTTATTATTTAAATAGTGTTTTTTTTCTTTCCCTTTTATTTTGTAAAGTGAATAGTTAATGTTTTCTGTTTCCCCTCTAGTTTTAATAACTATTCACTTTGCAAAATGAAGGGGAAAGAAAAAAATGATTTAATGATGGGATTCCATTGTATTCCTTTTGTATGTCTGATGAGACTGCATGTCTCTCCCTTCTGCTTCTCTCTATAAACCCACTCTCATTTCTTATTGACAACTAAAAAAATGCCATATCAGTCTTTAAGCCTGTTTGACCATATGGCCCTGTCACGCTCTAAGGGCCGTAGTCAGGCCCTTAGACCCCTCACCCTAGACCTCTAAGGTCTGACTCAGTTCTCTGTCACAGTTTAGAGAGAAAATTTGGCAGATTTGGGTTAGCCCACTGCAATCTAATTTGATATGATTGGGGAGTAAAGTTTTGGGGCTTGTCCTATAAGGAAAGGGTTTAGGGTTGAGGAAATGATTGATACTGCTTCAGGGGAGATACTTGATTTCCTGGCTCCAATTGACATTTGTACCCAGAAGAGTTGCTAAGTTATTGCTGCCTAAGGATCTTCAACTGTGCTTGAGAACTTCACTCATTCTTCAGTAGATAGGATTCCTCTCAGTGCTAAAGCTCTAGGGAAGTAACATGCAGAAACATAATTTAGTCCTCAAATAAGAAGTCCCTTAGTAGTAAGATGGGTTTTATATCAAAACAATTCAAAAATTGCTAAGAACACTTAACCCCTTACCTTGAATTGTTTCCCAGATGCTTTATTAATTGCTGTTAATGTTAACTTTTTTCAGTTTTCTTTTCAAACTTTCAAGATAAATAATATTTCATGAGTGCATTTCTCTATACTTTTTTTTCCTTTTTGTTTTGTTTTGTTTTG
>SJYX01008029.1:1510110-1523909 GCA_006410675.1 Oreotragus oreotragus | reverse complement strand
ACATATCATGGAAATAAGAACAATTGGTGGAGCCTTAGGAGAAAAGCAGTGAGACAGGTTGAGTTCAGCAGGAATTTAAGCTAATAATTACCATTAGTAATTAGAACAGCATATACTGTGCACAGTACTAAGGACTTAATATATATTATTTAACTTAATCTTCAGATTAGAATTGTGAGTTGTAGACAGCATTATGTCCATTTTACAGATGTGGAAAGTGGACTCATAGAGGTTAAATGATGTCTGCAAAGTTACAAAACTATTAAGTGGTGGAGCCGTGATTCCTATAAAGAGCTTATCTGATTCTAACCACACTGTTTTACTGCCTTTCTTTTTTCTGTACTGTAGATCAGAAAAAGATTCCAACAGAGTATTAGGAGAATCACTTAGGAAAATCTGAGTATAAGGCACTGAAGTGTACCAAATTAGCTCAAAGAAAAAGGGAAAGATGATAGAAAGTTCTAGGGAGCTCCCTGGAGTATGATTATAGGAACTTTAATATGACCAATAAGAGCTAGAAAGGTGTCAGGCAGTTACAAAGGAGCTGCAGGTTCTTACTATAACAGACCAGATACAGTTCACATAGTCAAAGTTGTTTTTGAGATTTCTCATAAAGTACACTAAAATATTGTTTTTAATTTCTCATAAGGTACACTAAAATATTGGGTGGTTTATTTGTTTTTGATTGACCGGTGCATAAAATAGCTGGCTCGCATTTGGCATCATGGCAAATAAATATATATAGTGCATAGACTTTCTCTCAATACAGCAGTAGGTAATGCAGAAGAGACACAGGAATGAAACCCACTGATGCATTTCTCCCTACTCATGTATTCATTGTGCTCAAGTATAAGTGTTTATTATTTAAATAGTGTTTTTTTTCTTTCCCTTTTATTTTGTAAAGTGAATAGTTAATGTTTTCTGTTTCCCCTCTAGTTTTAATAACTATTCACTTTGCAAAATGAAGGGGAAAGAAAAAAATGATTTAATGATGGGATTCCATTGTATTCCTTTTGTATGTCTGATGAGACTGCATGTCTCTCCCTTCTGCTTCTCTCTATAAACCCACTCTCATTTCTTATTGACAACTAAAAAAATGCCATATCAGTCTTTAAGCCTGTTTGACCATATGGCCCTGTCACGCTCTAAGGGCCGTAGTCAGGCCCTTAGACCCCTCACCCTAGACCTCTAAGGTCTGACTCAGTTCTCTGTCACAGTTTAGAGAGAAAATTTGGCAGATTTGGGTTAGCCCACTGCAATCTAATTTGATATGATTGGGGAGTAAAGTTTTGGGGCTTGTCCTATAAGGAAAGGGTTTAGGGTTGAGGAAATGATTGATACTGCTTCAGGGGAGATACTTGATTTCCTGGCTCCAATTGACATTTGTACCCAGAAGAGTTGCTAAGTTATTGCTGCCTAAGGATCTTCAACTGTGCTTGAGAACTTCACTCATTCTTCAGTAGATAGGATTCCTCTCAGTGCTAAAGCTCTAGGGAAGTAACATGCAGAAACATAATTTAGTCCTCAAATAAGAAGTCCCTTAGTAGTAAGATGGGTTTTATATCAAAACAATTCAAAAATTGCTAAGAACACTTAACCCCTTACCTTGAATTGTTTCCCAGATGCTTTATTAATTGCTGTTAATGTTAACTTTTTTCAGTTTTCTTTTCAAACTTTCAAGATAAATAATATTTCATGAGTGCATTTCTCTATACTTTTTTTTCCTTTTTGTTTTGGTTTGTTTTGTTTTGCAGCATTCCTCTTTGGTTTGAGCGAGTCTTTTCTCAGCCTGCTCTAACCTGCCTTCAGACCCCACGGTGGGTTGGAGGGAATGCATGGACAGCTCTCACTAGTGTTACTGTGTCACTGGGTCTGGTGGTCATTTTTCAGGCCTCCTCTTACATGGTCTTTCAGCAGCTTTTGGTATTGTTGACTGCTCCCTGTTTTATGAAGCATCTTCTTCCTTAATTTCTGGTCCTGGTTATCATCTTACTTTATTTGTGTCCTTTCTCTGTATTCTTTGCTACGTTAACAAAGTTAGGTGTTGTGCTGGTACCCCTTCCTATAAATTCTCTTTTGGCTAAGGTGATCTGCAGCCATGCTTTTAAAGCTGTTTGGTCCTGGAGTTCACCACAAACTCTTTAAGTATTTTTCTTTCTTTATTTTTCAGGCATTATGATTAAAAAGTATGCTTTTATATTTGATATGACTGATTAAACCAAATCGCTCATATGGAGAAGTTGGTGTTCTCATTAATTAAGGGTATTTGTCTCAACACAACTTGTACAAGCAGTAAATCCAGATGCAGTGTCAGTCACATCCTTTTGCTGTAATTGCTTAATTAATAAGTCTTTACCAACAAGCTTATCTTGAGTTTCTGGATCATACCATAAGTTATTGATTGTTTTGTAAGTTTTTTTTGGTGTGTGGAGGGGTGGTAATATGGCTTCTGCCCTATTTAAAACAAGCATTAAAAAAATACAATAACAATGTATTCTTATATGCAACTATGTGTATGTTTTTTGTTATAAATTTATAGAAAACATTTAAAAAAATAAAAATTTAAAAGTACAGTGATTATAGCAAATAATGCATACATTAGGATTCTTTTAAACATGTCCAGTTAAGACATAATGAGTATGTAGGTATTTTTAAAACTGCATCTGTAAATTTGTAAACATGGATTAATAAAGGAATGAGTCATTCTAGATCAAAATAAATAATTTTTAAAGAGAAAACAAATCCATCTGTAAATAGAAGATAATTAAGTACAGCCTTTATTTTTTCATCAGATAGGCAGCTGTGTCCAAAATGATTCATAGATTTAATTATTATATAAAAGAACATTGACCAGAAATCTAGAAGTTTCCTTCAGATGAAGAAAAATTTTCATCAGTTGAAAATTACTGAGTTCTGTGAGATTATTGTTAAAATTTAGTGTTTTGTGATTGAAAACTAAAAAAAGTTTAGACTCATGCAATTTTTAAGTGCATGCATTGTGTTTTGCCCAAATACCTGTATTCATTTGACTTTCCAAAACTATGCAAAAATTCACATAATATCTACGATATGGTATGAGAATATATATACTATAAAATTAAAATAATCCCAGATTTTTCTATGTGAAATTTTTATAATAGTAGCTGTAGTAAAGTTAGAATATAAACCCTCAGATAGTACCAGAGTAATATAAGCTTCTAAGTATGCTGCTTATACATGTTAATGTGGTGTAGTTGCTTATATCAACCTACCGTGATTAGTGCTCTGCAATATATATAGAATAATGCCCTCTAAGAATTTGATTTGTTTTTAAATGAGATATAGAAGATGATCAGATATTTGATCTTCCATTATTTCCTTGCATATAAAGGGTATATTATTTTGTTATTGAACCTTCCTTTTGAGGATGGATAGTAAGCAAGCTGTGGTGGGTCAAATCACACTGCACATTTATCACCAGATAGAGTTTATTGTCAGCATCTTACAGTTGCTTCTTTGTGAGTACCGTCCCGGTTTTTTTAGCCGCCTTGGGATTCTTTATCTTCTGTTTTCATCAGTTTTACTATGCCCTGCCTCCATGTGGTTTTCTTTATATTTATCCTCCTTGGGTGTTCCTAGGGGCTCTTGCTTTCTGTGCCTTGATGTCTGTCTTCAGTTTAGGAAAATTCCAGGCAATTATCTCTTTCCATTTTTCCCCTTGTTTTTTCTTTCTCTTCTCTTCTGGGACTTCAGTTACATGAATAATAGACCATTTTACTATGTCTCATATGTCTCTTATGCACTCTTCCTCTCTGACTAATCTATCATCTATTTCACCTCTTTTCAGCTATGGCTAATCTGTGGTTAAATACATGTTCATTTTGGTTATTTTTATTGCTTAATTCTAAATTTTTCATTTGACATATTTTATCATTTCCGGGTATTTGCTCAGTTTTTCATTTCGTTTTCTATCTCAAAAAAACCCCAAACCAAACTGTTAGTTAAATCCATTGTCTGTGTCTCTTATGAATCTGATCCTCTTTGTCAGGTTTTGATTTTTTGGGTTTCATGGAGGGGGGTTGGTGTTTGGTCTAATGGCATGTTTCATAATTTTTGATGGAATGCTGGATATTGAAATATGGAATATTTTAGAGATAACTTGAAGCTCTGGATATTTTTTCCTCCCTCCAGAAAAATTTGCTTTTGGCATGTGGCTAGGCTAGAGGCTGATCTCTGTAACCCAGTTAGAGATTTGACTGATTCCAGGCTAGATTTCACTCACTGTAAGGGTGATCTATGTTGTTCACCTTTCCTACTCAAGCATAGGCCTTCAAAGATTCCAGCAGAAAGCCTGGGTGTTTACAAGGGCCTCTCTATCTTGCTGGGCCCTGGGCTCCCGCTTTTATCATTTCCAGCATGAGATTATAGAAAGTTTGGAGTAAGCTTCTTAGCCTCTCAGGCCACTGCTGAAGTTAGAGAGTCCCTTTCAGCAGCTTCTTTGGTTGCTCTACCGGCAGCTTCTGTTTACACCTCATTGGCCAGAACTGTATCTTATGGCCATCCTTAGCCACTGTCCCTGGCTTCAAAGGAAACTAGGAACTGTTTTGCTGAACTCATAATGTTTTACTGAAACCTGGTGGCTCAGAGGGCAAAGTGTCTGCCTACAATGCTGGAGACCTGGGTTCAATCCCTGGGTGGGGAAGATCCCCTGGAGAAGGAAATGGCAACCCACTACAGTACTCTTGCCTGGAAAATCCCATGGACGGAGAAGCCTGGTAGGCTACAGTCCATGGGGTCGCAGAGTTGGACACGACTGAGTGACTTCACTTTCCCTGCTCCCAGCCCCAAATAAACTTGTTTTAATACTCTCCAGATTTATAAAATGGTGACAGATGTAAGTAAAACTGTACTTGCAGGTGAATATAGTAGGGAATACCAGATTTTTCTTAAGTGTTTTCAAATATGGGTTTCTAGTACTAACAAAGACCTTCAAATAATTTTTAATACTTTTTGTTCATTTTCTTTTTTTTACTAGAAAGCAAAACATGTTGATAGTAGAAACTTTAAAAATCTAGATGAACTTGAAATCCTACCAACCAATGTTTTGGTAGGGAACTTTGTAGTAATTTTATATAGCAATACATGTAATATGTTATTTTTACAAATTAACTTTGAATTATATACCCTATTTTGTGGTTTGTTTCTTTTACTAAGTATCATATATATATATATGTATATTTCCATGTTAAAGTATATAATGAGGGTAGTACCTTACAGTTTAGAAATTAGTTTCCTTAATTCAGTTCATAATGCTTTTTAATTTTAGTGTTCCATGTATCTTGTGTCTGCTTGCTCTCTCTTCACTCTTTTTTTGACCAGGTTAATACGTAATGATGTTATTGTTGACTAATAACAAAAGAACGTTCTGTTTAACAGCCAGTGGAAGTAATGAACTTATTAGGTAGGCTCTGACTCAATGGCAATGATTCCTGGTAGAACCGCGTTAAATACCTTTTTTATTTCTAGTCTTGACTTGATACAGTGTTCAGTACATTTGATATAGTGCATGATATTGTCAGTGAAATTATTATACTGTTCTTCTACTCTTTATTAATGGTTTTTGTTGTTTTTAAAATAGAGTAGATCCTAGACATTTTCTGAGAAGCATTTGGGAGTGCCTTGTTAGTATACAGTTTCTACCATAAAATACACACATGTTAAAATGGTACAACTGCTTTGAAATGTAAATGTTGATGCAGTTGGCTAGGCTTACTCATGAGTCAAGTGACACGGATGCTGATAGAATGCTGACAGCAAATAGGATTCAGAATTTTAGTTGAGTCATAAATTACTACATATCATGGACCTTCTCGAGATCACTCTTGAATAGTAGGGTTGTGAATATTAAATGCCTGATGAATGAAAGACCTGTTTTATAAATCTCATATGATTTTATAAATAATTTGTATCTAGGTTTTTAGTGGAAGGTTTGGGCTTCCCTGGTGGCTCAGAGTGTAAAGTGTCTGCCTCCAATGCAGGAGACCCAGGTTCGATCCCTGGGTCGGGAAGATCCCCTGGAGAAGGAAATGGCAATCCACTCCAGTATTCTTGCCTGGAGAATCCCATGGACGGAGAAGCCTAGTAGGTTACAGTCCACAGGGTCGCAAAGAGTCAGACACAACTGAGCGACTTCACCTTACCCCTTACCTTGCTAGATCTAGTTCCAATTCCACCTAATTGCTAATTTTATGGCAACTGATGCCTTTGTTTTTTAGAGCTTAACTTTCTTATGCAGACTTTTAGGTTGAGATACATCAGTGCTTATTGCTCAATCCCTTGAGCTTTATAGTCAGTGAACCTCAGAATCTCTCTTATATAAAACATGCCCATTAAAAATAGGCTGATTCAGGTTAGATTTTTGCACGTCTAAAGGCTTGTTTCAAAGAAGAATAGTAACTAGATAATAAACTCTCCATCCTCTGATGAAATTACTTACGTCATTAGTCTCTAGATATCACACCCTTGAAAACTTCACTTGGCAGTGTGACAGTTTGTCATGTCAGTTGGGTGGAGGTAATCGAGCACCAATTCTTAACCAGTTCTGAATTGCTCACCACTGGTGGCAGGGTAGAAATAATCAAGTCCTGGATTATATTGTTCCTAAGCCTTCATTTCTTAAGAAGTTGATAGTTTGCTTTAAACTTATACTACTAAATTTTTTAAAAGTCCATTTATTAATGGCTTTTTAAGAAAGTAGCCCTTATATTCATTCTCAGCATCCTATGTTTTCATCAGTGTTTTTTGCCTATTTATTGTCTATCCAACTAGATTGTAAGTTCTTAGAAGCAGTGACTTTGTTTTACTTGTTTGTTTGTTTGTTTGTTTTTTCCCTCACCTCATGGCTTTGGGATCTTAGTTCCCTGACCAGGGATTGAACCTGGGCCCTGAGCAGAGACAGCATAGAGTCTTAACCACTGGCCTACCAGGGAATTCCCAGTGACTTTATTTTATACTTATGTAGATTCCTACCCACTCCTAAGTGTCTCCTAAAATATAGTAAATATTCCATAAATCTTAATTATTTGAGAAAAGTAAGTGACAAATTGAATCTTACCAGTTTTAAGTTACTTTTATTGTTTAGATTTGTATGATACTATCTTTATACTTATCTTTTCTGCACAAAGCATTCTGTGTCTTGAATTTGCTGAATTCAAATTTTCCTGAAATGTGTGTTATCTTCCTAATTCATGATAATTGAGATAAATGAATATTTGTTGAATAGGGAATAGAATTCTTAGATTTGAATATCATGTTCCATATAATCATTTGACTGCTTATCTCTCAGGTTTTGATCTGCATTGTCGGTTATAAGTCATTTAACACGTACTTGATGTAGACAAAGCCATGTGCTAAGGATCACTAAAATTTAGTTAGTGGATAACTAAATGTTATGACTGCCATTTGAAAAAGAACATACCTTTATAGCACATGGTACTCTGTTCAGTGTTATGTGCCAGCCTGGATAGGGGGGAATTGAGGGGAGAATGAATGCATGCATGAGGGGATGTATGGCTGAGTCCCTTTGCTGTTCACCACAAACTACCACAACGTTGTTTATCTGCCATACCCCAATACAAAATAAGAAGTTTAAAAAAAAGAATATACCTTTACTTAATATTTTGTCAGTAAAATAGATTTCTCAATTTGTGATTTTTTTTTTGTCTTTATAGGGTAAAGTTCACCTTGAATTAAAATTGAATGAACTGATAACAGAAAATGGAACTGTGTGCCAGCAGCTTGTTGTACAGTAAGCATATTTCTTTTGCCAAAATCAACTAGAAATAATTCTCCATTTTGTATTCTTTGACTCTTAAGGCAACTCCTTATTTTAAATACTTCGAAATCTTTTTTTTAAGAAATGAACTCTGCTATGTTATTCCTTTATTAATTTGTTTTCTAGTTTATTTTCTCACATCTAGTCTACTCAGGTTATATATGAGTCATTAATTCATTCAACTAATAATTTATTTAATGTGTGTTAAATGATAGATGTAGGGTGTTTTCATAGGATCACAGATAAACGTGTGTATAGCCATCTAACAGGAAGGAGTTGGAAAAACTTCCTAGTAGATGGCCTCTAGAAACTCCAATAGATAAAACTCAGCAGGGCATTAGGGACCCTTAGGGCTAAAACTGAATGTGTACCTTGAGATTACCAGTGTTGATTCTTACCTGCTTTGAATTCCTTTTTTACACTTTTGCTCTCAACTCATTTTTATCACCCAGACTCTAATCTTCTAACTGTTCAGTAAATCTGTTCCAGCCTTTTCCCTCCGTCCAAAACTCTTCCTCTGGGCTGTCAATAAACAACTGAATATCCCTGACTTCTGAATGTTTTCTCTATGTCTTAACTGATATGTAGTGAATATCCCCTGAAGTACTGTTCCCTCTGCTGCCTTCTTACTTCAGTTGCTCAGTCGTGCCTAACTCTTTGCGACCCCATGGACTGCAGCGTGCCAGGCTTCCCTGTCTATCACTAATTCCCCAAGCTTACTCAAACTCATGTGCATCGAGTTGGTGATGCCATCTGACCATCTCATCCTCTGTGATCCCCTTCTCGTCTCACCTTTCAATCTTTCCCAGCATCAGGGTCTTAGCCAGTGAGTCAGTTCTTTGCATCAGGTGGCCAAAGTGTTGGAGTTTCAGCTTCAACATCAGTCCTTTCAGTGAATATTCAGGACTGATTTCCTTTAGGATGGACTGGTTGGATCTCCTTGTAGTCCAAGGAACTCTCAAGAGTCTTCTCCAACACCACAGTTCAAAAGCATCAGTTCTTCGGTGCTCTGCTTTCTTTATAGTCCAACTCTCACAGCCATTCATGACTACTGGAAAAACCATAGCTTTGACTAGATGGACCTTTGTTGGCAAGGTAATGTCTCTGCTTTTGAATATGCTGTCTAGGTTGGTCATAACTTTCCTTCCAATGAGCAAGTGTCTTTTAATTTCATGGCTGCAATCACCATCTGCAGTGATTTTTGGAGCCCAGAAAAATAAAGTCAGCCATTGCTTCCACTGTTTCCCCATCTATTTGCCATGAAGTGATGGGACCAGATGCCATGATCTTCGTTTTCTGAATGTTGAGCTTTAAGCCAACTTTTTCACTCTCCTCTTTCACTTTCATCAAGAGGCTCTTTAGTTCTTCNCTGCTTCCACTGTTTCCCCATCTATTTGCCATGAAGTGATGGGACCAGATGCCATGATCTTCGTTTTCTGAATGTTGAGCTTTAAGCCAACTTTTTCACTCTCCTCTTTCACTTTCATCAAGAGGCTCTTTAGTTCTTCACTTTCTGCCATAAGGGTGGTGTCATCTGCATATCTGAGGTTATTGATATTTCTCCCGGCAATCTTGATTCCAGCTTGTGCTTCATTCAGCCCAGCTTTTCTCATGATGTACTCTGCATAGAAGTTAAATAAACAGGGTGACAGTATACAGCCTTGACGTACTGCTTTCCTGCTTTAGAACCAGTCTGTTGTTCCATGTCCAGTTCTAACTGTTGTTTCTTGACTTGCATACAGATTTCTTAAGAGGCAGGTCAGGTTGTCTGGTATTCCCATCTCTTGAAGAATTTTCCACAGTTTGTTGTGATCCATATAGTCAAAGGCTTTGGCATAGTCAGTAAAGCAGAAGTAGGTGTTTTTCTGGAACTCTCTTGCCTTTTCAATGATCCAGCAGATGTTGGCAATTTGATCTCTGGTTCCTCTTGCCTTCTCAGTCTGAGGCTATGTATTCTAGGGGCCAGGGAATAGGGTCAATAATACTCTCCTACAGCTGCTCCTAACGGGCTTCCCAGGTGGCACAGTGGTAAAGAATCCACCTGCCAATGCAGGACATGCAAGAGACTTGTGTTCCATCCCTGGGTCAGGAAGATCTCCTTGAGGAGGAAATGGCAACCCACTCCAGTATTCTTGCCTGGAAAATCCCATGGACAGAGGAGCCTGATGGGCTACAGTCCATGAAGTCACAGAGTCAGACATGACTGGGCTACACATATACTATACTGCTGCTCCAGACTATACTCTCCTAAAAAAAAAAACCCAGCTCCTTTGATATATTCTCTTTCTGTATAAATATATATTTATATTATGTACTTATATATGTCTACACACACATAAAATACTATATATATTAATTTCTTCTGAACTCTTTTAAAGAAGGTTGCACATACATAATCCTTAATATATCAGTGTGTGTTTTCTAAGAATAATGATACTATTATAAATTGTATAAATATAATATTTAAATGTACTCTATTACAGTTTTTGAATTTAGGAAATTTAACAGTGTTACAATAAAAGTATTATCTATAGCTTTTATATTTCAGTACTTTATAGTTACTACATTTTACTTTTGTCAACTGTTCCAATAATGTCCTTTAGACATCTTTTTCTCTCCAAAAAAGTATACAGTCCAAGATCATGTGTTACATTTAGTTGTAATATCTCTAATCTCCTTAACCTGTAGTAAGCAGTCTTTAGCTTTTTTTGTCTTTCATGGTATTGAAATTTTTGAAGATACAGGCCAGTTATTTTTTTTAGATATTCCTCAATTTGGATTTGCCTACTGAAACAGTTAAGATTTGTGTATAGTNCCAAAAAAGTATACAGTCCAAGATCATGTGTTACATTTAGTTGTAATATCTCTAATCTCCTTAACCTGTAGTAAGCAGTCTTTAGCTTTTTTTGTCTTTCATGGTATTGAAATTTTTGAAGATACAGGCCAGTTATTTTTTTTAGATATTCCTCAATTTGGATTTGCCTACTGAAACAGTTAAGATTTGTGTATAGTTTTTCTTCTAGACCGAGAGCATATAGTGAAGGTATTTGGATTAGTCCGCCTTCCACTGTTCTCTCAACTCTATTCAGTTTGATTATGTTGTATATGTGAAATACAGTTAAATGGATTGATTTGGTTTGTTTGTATTTAGTTTAATGTTTTTCCCCATCCTTGTTGGTTTACTTTTATTTTTTTGAATATGTAGAATATCTGGATGACTTCAGAAGTCAAAACTATACCAAAAGGCATTACTCAGAGAGGTGTTAAATTCTCCTCTCCTTATATCCAACTCTAGGCTTCCAGGCAATGGCACCTCACCCCAGTACTCTTGCCTGGAAAATCCAATGGACGGAGTAGCCTGGTGGGCTACAGTCCATGGGGTCGCTAACAGTCGGACAGACTGAGCGACTTCACTTTCACTTTTCTCTTTCATGCATTGGAGAGGGAAATGGCAGCCCACTCCAGTATTCTTGCCTGGAGAATCCCAGGGATGGGGGAGCCTGGTGGACTGCCGTCTATGGGGTTGCACAGAGTCGGACACGACTGAAGTGACTTAGCAGCAGCAGCAGGCTTCCCTGATAGCTCAGTTGGTATAGAATCCACCTGCAATGCAGGAGACTTGGGTTCGATCCCTGGGTTGGAAGATCCCCTGGAGAAGGAAAAGTCTGCCCACTCCAACGGGTATTCTGGCATGGAGAATTCCATGACTGTATAGTCCATGGGGTTGCAAAGAGTCAGACATGACTGAGTGACTTTCACTTTCAGGCATCTATGATCTGGTTTCTCTCCCTGTATTTTTGGCCTTTTACAGAATGTTATATGAACAGATTTATATAATATATAATCTCTTGTGTCTTTTACTTAGTATACTGCTTTTTAAGATATTTCCATATTATATATCAGTATTTAATCCTTTTTTTAGGTATTTTTTATTTTGTGTCATAACTTATTAGTAGATATTGTTGTCCTTGTTTTACAGGTGATGAAACAATGCACAGATTGGTTAAATAAGTCCAAGTTCATATAGGAAGAGTGGAGGAGTGGAGTCTGGTTTTAAATTCTGGCAGTTTGATTTTTTTTTTTTAGTTTTGAAATAAATCATAGATTTACAGGAAATTACAAAGTACAGAGAGGTCCTTGGTACCCTTCACTTAGTTTCCCTCAGTGGTTACATCTTATATAACTATAAATACAATATAAAAACCAGAAAATTGACATTGCAGAGTATACATTTTATCATTTTATCCTGTGTAGATTTGTATAACCACCACCACAATCAAGATACGAAATGATTCTGTCACTGTAAATCTCTCTCTTATGCTAGCCCTTTATAGTCACACCCACACTTTCCCTACCACCATCCCTAATCTTGCAACATCTGATCTGTCTCCATATCTAAAACTTTGTCATTTCAAAAATGTTATGTAAATGGACTCATAATATGTAACCTTTTAGGGATTGGGGGCAGGAGGAGAAGGGGACGACAGAGGATGAGATGGCTGGATGGCATCATGGACTCGATGAACGTGAGTCTGCGTGAACTCCGGGAGATGGTGATGGATAGGGAGGCCTGGCGTGCTGCGATTCATGGGGTCACAAAGAGTCAGACACGACTGAGCGCCTGAACTGAACTGAAGTGAAATCAATGAAAGTATCTTCTCCAATCACAGTAGAATGAAACTAGAAATCAATAGCACAAGGTATATTAGTCAGGACTCCCAAAATAATCACAAGACACACGCAGAGAAAAAGCTCTCTGCTATCTCTCTCAGCTGCTTCTGCTGCTGTTAAGTCATTTCAGTCGTGTCCAGCTCTGTGCGACTCCACAGACGGCAGCCCACCAGGCTCTGCTGTCCCTGGGATTCTCCAGGCAAGAACACTGGAGTGGGTTGCCATTTCCTTCTCCAATGCATGAAAGTGAAAAGTGAAAGTGAAGTTGCTCAGTTGTGTCCAACTCATCACGACCCCATGGACTGCATCCTACCAGGCTCCTCCGTCCATGCGATTTTCCAAGCAAGAGTACTGGAGTGGGGTGCCATCACCTTCTCCAGCTGTCTCTCTCTAGAAGGGCATTAATCCCACCATGAATAACCTACTCTTGTTATTTTATCTACATCTAATGTTTCCCCAAGGCCTCATCTCCGAATACAAACACACTGGTGGTTAGGAATTCAGATATAAATTTGGGGGAGACACTATTTAGTCTATAGTATTCCAACCCTAGCCCACAAAATTCATGACCTTCTTGCACGCAGAATGTTTTCATTCTGTGATATTCTGATTTAAAATAAGAACTATATTTTTGGTCTTCATCCCTGTTTCAGGCACAGAGATTCTAAAATCTTTGCAATTTCTTAAGTGATTAGAACCATATAGATGTCTTTTGTTACGTTAATAAAGTGGCTTTTAGACCCTACCTAAGGATGGGGGTGGTGTCATCTGCATATCTGAGGTTATTGATATTTCTCCCAGCAATCTTGATTCCAGCTTGTGCTTCATCCAGCCCAGTGTTTCTCATGATGTACTCTGCATATAAGTTAAATAAGCATGGAGAGGAGATGTACTCTGCATATAAGTTAAATAAGAGAAGAGTGAAAAAGTTGGCTTAGAGCTCAACATTCAGAAAACTAAAATCATGGCATCCGGTCCCATCATTTCATGGCAAATAGATGGATAAACAGTGGAAACAATGGCTCACTTTATTTTCTTGGGCTCCAAAATCACTGCAGATGGTGACTGCAGCCATGAAATTAAAAGACGCTTACTCCTTGGAAGGAAAGTTATAACCAACCTAGATAGCATATTCAAAAGCAGAGACATTACTTTGCCAACAAAGGTCTGTCTAGCCAAGGCTATAGTTTTTCCAGTGGTCATGTATGGATGTGAGAGTTGGACTGTGAAGAAGGCTGAGCACCAAAGAACTGATGCTTTTGAACTATGGAGAAGACTCTTGAGAGTCCCTTGGACTACAAGGAGATCCAACCTG
>SJYX01008029.1:1445663-1507133 GCA_006410675.1 Oreotragus oreotragus | reverse complement strand
GGTCCCATCACTTCATGGGAAATAGATGGGGAAACAGTGGAAACAGTGTCAGATTTTATTTTTGGGGGCTCCAAAATCACTGCAGATGGTGACTGCAGCCATGAAATTAGAAGACGCTTGCTCTTTGGAAGAAAAGTTATGACCAACCTGGATAGTATATTCAAAAGCAGAGACATTACTTTGCCAACAGAGGTCCGCCTAGTCAAGGCTATGGTTTTTCCTGTGATCATGTATGGGTGTGAAAGTTGGACTGTGAAGAAAGCTGAGTGCCGAAGAATCGATGCTTTTGAACTGTGGTGTTGGAGAAGACTCCTGAGAGTCCCTTGGACTGCAAGGAGATCCAACCAGTGCATTCTGAAGGAGATCAACCCTGGGATTTCTTTGGAAGGACTGATGCTGAAGCTGAAACTCCAGTACTTTGGCCACCTCATGCGAAGAGTTGACTCATTGGAAAAGACTCTGATGCTGGCAGGGATTGGGGGCAGGAGGAGAAGGGGATGACCGAGGATGAGATGGCTGGATGGCATCACGGACTCGATGGACATGAGTTTGAGTGAACTCCGGGAGATGGTAATGGACAGGGAGGCCTGGCGTGCTGCGATTCATGGGGTCGCAAAGAGTCAGACACGACTGAGTGACTGAACAGAACTGAACTGATAGTATGAAGAGGCAGAAGAATTTTCCAGATCTTCAAGTTCTGCTTACGTTTTTCTTACCAATTACTTTCTCAATTCACCTTTCTCCTTTTGCATTTTACTATAAACATTCAAGAGGAATCAAATATATCCTCAACTAAATATCCAATTTCAATGCTTGCAAATTCTGTCTTCCACAAACACTTGAACACAATTAAGACAAATTTTTTCCCATTTTATAACAAGGATCACCTTTCTTCCAAATGCCAATAACACGGTCCTCATTTCCATCTAATACTTTACAAGAATCACCCTTAATGTCCATATTTCTAGCACAGACTTCAAAACTCTTCCATCCTCTACCCATTACCCAGTCCAAAACTACCTCCATGTGTTTAGGTATATTATGGCAGCACTCCACTCTTGGTATCAAAATCTGTGTTAGTTTGGTTGACTGCCACAACAAATTCTATAGATAGAGTGGCTTTAAAAAGCAAATTTTATAACAGTTCTGAAGGGTGGATATACAAGATCAGACTGCCAGCAAAGTCAAGTTCTAATGAGAGTACTCATTCTGGGTTTTACCAGAATGGCCACTTACTCTTTGTGTCCTTACATGGCAGAGAGAAAGAGAACAAGCTTCCTGTTACCTCTTATGAGGTAGCACTGATCCCATAATAAGGGTCTCACCCTCATGAACTAATCTAAGCCTAATTATCTTCCAAAAGTCCCATGTCTAAATACCAGCACATTGAAGGCAAGGGTTTCAACATATGAATGGGGGGGGAGGGGAGTGGAGTGGATTAAGTCCACAGGGCAAAGAAGACTGGAAAATCTGCAATTATAAAGTATACTCTTTCCAGTAGCTTAATAAGAAGTCAAAAGGGAAACTGGAAAGTATTTTGGGAAAAGTGAAAATGAAAGCAAAATATTCCAAAATTTGCTAGTTGCAGTGAAAGCAGTGCTAAGAATACTTAGACATGTAAGTGTGTACATTTAAAAAGAAGAAAGATCTCAGTTCAACAAGTAAATTTACAACTCAACAAAGTAGAAAAAGAAGAAACTAAACCAAAGCTAGCAGGAGGAGGTAAATAATGTTAGAGGAGAGACCAACGAAATAGAGAATAGAAAAAACAATAGACAAAAAAACACCAAAAATAAGAGTTGGTTTTTTGAAAAGGTGAAAAAAATTGACAAAACTTAGATAGATTAATAAAAACATATATACATATATATTATATCAAACCCAGAAAAACCAGTCTCTATGGTTTTCATATATATATATATATGTATGTATTTTATATAAAAACCAGACAAATAGACCATAAAAAGTTGAAATTACACTCTAGTAGCCCTGATGCATTCTGAAGCAGAAATCTTCAAAAAACACTAGCAAACCAGGTTGTACAGCACATTAAAAAAGATTATGTACCATGATCAAATGGGATTTGTTTTGAAATACAAGGATGGTTTAACACATAAAAATCAATATAATATACCACATTAAGAAAATAAAGGCCAAAAAAAATGATAATGTCAATTGGGGAAGAAAAAGTATTTTAAATAATTAAAAACATTTTAATAGTAAAAACACTGAGCAAATTAGAAAAAGGAAAATAAAAAGTAAAAGGCATAAACTACTTTAGCATAATAAGTGGCATTTATGAAAAGCCCATAGCAAACCTTATACTCTATTAGTTCAGTCCAGTCGCTCAGACTCTTTGTGACCCCATGGACTGAAGTAAGTCAGGCTTCCCTGTCCAAAACCAACTCCCAAAGCTTACTCAAATTCATGTCCATCGAGTCAGTGATGCCATCCAGCCATCTCATCCTCTGTCACCCTCTTATCCTCACACCTTCAATCTTTCCCAGCATCAGGGTCTTTTCCAATGTGTCAGTTCTTCCCATCAGGTGGCCAAAGTACTGGAGTTTCAGCTTCAACATCAGTCCTTCCAATGAATATTCAGGACTGATTTCCTTCAGAATGGACTGGTTGGATCTCCTTGCAGTCCAAGGGACTCTCAAGAGTCTTCTCCAACACCACAGTTCAAAAGCATCAATTCTTCAGCACTCAGCTTTCTTATAGTCCAGCTCTCACATCCATACATGACCACTGGAAAAAACAAAGCTTTGACTAGACAAACCTTTGTTGGCAAAGTAATGTCTCTGATTTTTAATATGCTATCTAGGTTGGTCATAACTTTCTTTCCAAGGAGCAAGCATCTTTTAATTTCATGACTGCAGTCACCATCTACAGTGATTTTGGATGCCAAGAAAATTAAGTCTTTCACTGTTTCCATTGTTTTCCCATCTATTAGTCCAAGGGACTCTCAAGAGTCTTCTCCAACACCACAGTTCAAAAGCATCAATTCTTCAGTGCTTAAATCTACCATTTTATTTTTTATTTTCTGTCCCCATTTTCTTTTTCCTGTGAGTTACTTGAACATTTTTTAGAATTTAATTTTATCTATAATTTTTTTCTAAATCTACACTGTATCTCTTTGTTTAGTTTTTTTTAGTGTTTGCTTTAGGTTTTACATTGTACATGTGTAACTTGTAGTCTACTAGTGTTGACATTTTGTCAGTGAGAATAAAATGTAGAAACCTTACCTTCTTTTAATCCTCCATTTGTGATATAATTGTCTGAAGTATTTCTTGTACAGCAGTAAGAACCTCCATCAGTGTTATAGTCTTTCAGCTATCTAACACAATTTAGAAAAGAGAATTCTAAGTCTCTTGTATTTAGTTACGTATTTGTTCTTTCCATATTTTTTCCTTCCTGTCATTTCAGGATCCCTTCTTTTATCACTGTCTTTTATGTTTAGAGAATTTCCTCTTACCATTATTTTTAGGATAGGTCTACTGGTTACACTTTCTTTTAGTTTTTCATTATGTGAAAATGTCTTGATTTTTTTCTTCATTCCTAAAGGATATTTTCACGGAACATAGAATTCTTGGTTGATAGTTCTTTTTTTTTCCCCTCAGCACATGAAAAATGTACTATTTCCTTTTGGCCTCCATGATTTTTGATGAGAAATCCACTATCATTCAAATTGTTTTTCCTATGCAGCTTTTCCTATGTTTCTCTCTGGATACTTCCAAGATTTCATCTTTGTCTTTCATTGTCTAAGTGTTATAGTTTGACTGTAGGTTTGTTTGGGTTTATCCTGCTCAGCTTCTTGAACCTACATGCTTATATCTTTTGCCAGATTAGGAAATTTTTAGCCACTTTTTCTTGTTACATTTATCAACCCTGCTAGATTTCTCCCCTGTCCTTTTGAGACTCCAGTAGCTTGAATGTTAGATCTGTTATTATCCCATACATACCTGAGGCTCTGCCCACTCCCGCCTCTCTTTTTTTTTTCTGGTCTGTTTTCCCTCTGTTGTTCCTGTTAGGTTACTTCTTTAAGCTCACTGATTCTTTGTTCTGTCTGTTCCACTCTTGGACTCATCTGTGGAGTTATTTTTATTTTGGTTATGGTATTTTTAAGTCCTAAAATGTCCACTTGGTTCTTCTTTATTTCTTTGGTAAGACTTTTTTTTTTTTTTGCTGAAACTTTCTACGTTTTCATTTATTTCAAATGTGTTCATAAATGCTCATTGAGTCATTTTTACGATGCCTGCTTTCACATTTTCTATCAGATAAGTTCAACATCCAGTTTGTCTCAGTGTTGTCATCCTACTGATTGTCTTTTCTCATTTAAGCTAGAGATTGTATGGTTTTCAGTTCTATGCTGTACACTTTGGGAATGATGTAATGAGACTCTGAATCTTGCCAGACTCTGATTCTCTGCTAGTGGGGGAAGAGGAGTTCCTATTCATTATTATCATGTAGAAATAGAAGCCCAGGTTCCTGAGTCAACTGCTGTTGATACCCCTGGAGGAAGGAGAAGAGTTCCTTGTAACTGCTGAATGAGAGCTGGTTCAGGCTCCCCTTTGCTTCTTCCTGTTGCCACTCTGACTAGGACAGGGAGGAGTACCTTATTACTGTTCCCTGTGGCCTCCAGTGATATCCTGGTTGGGAGGAGTCAGTTACACCTACAAAGTAGTGAAAGTCTAACCTTCCCGCTCAGCCTTCTCCAACGCCACCCTGACCTGGAGGGGGAGGAATGGTTAGACTTGGTGGCGATGGAAATCCGTGTTCCTCACGTGGTCTCTACTGACTCCACAGGAAGAAGGGCTCATTACAGCTTGTCAGAGGTCAAAGTCTAGGTTCTCACCTCAACTTTAGGCCTTTGTTGATGGGGGTGTGAGGGTAGAGCCAGTGTTTATCATGGTGTTTAATTGGAATAGATGGTTACTGTCTAAAAATGGCTTCTATCTTGCTGAGCTGGCTAGAGAAAGGTGGCTTTTCTCTGGGCACTTTTTGTCTCTTCCCATTGGTACTTCTGGGTTGGTAGCTTCTCTGGTGTCAGTCTGGGATATATAAGGGATAATAAGAAAACCTAGGGAATTCACTGCTGAGTCCCAATTTTGTTGGTTTCCAAGATCTCTGATTGACTTGCCTTCTTCTCTTCACTTTTTAGTTTTATTATGTTTGTTCAACATTCCGGGCTTTTAGCCATGCTTGATGGGAAGAAGAGGGAGATATGCATCTACTCCATCTTGTCCTAGAATTGGAAGCCAGTTCATTTTTTTTTAATTTAAGAATAGTATTCCTTTGTATGGAATTTGTTTACACATTCACCAGTTGATGGATATTTGAATTGTTTCCCTGAGGCTGTTAATAATAGAAAACTGCTGTAAATATTCACAAACAGGTCTGTATGTGGACATATATCGATCTGCATTCTTTTTTCCTTGTCTTTTTCACTTAAGCCTTCACTGTCCATACTCAACGTCCATAGAACAGTGGAACTCCAGTAGTAGCTTTGTGGGGTTTATTGCTGATTTCTCAGCTTTAGAGGTATTTTGAAGTTTGTGTTATTTCTTTTTTTCAGTGATGTTTAAGCCACGGCTTTCTGTGCTGTTTTCTTTGTGCTCCTTGCTGGACTTAACAGTTCTGGGGAGAAGTCTGTGGAAAGTTTCATATCCCAGTAGTTGCCGTTACTCTCCAGGCCTGAAAAGCTCCCCGTTGTAGCATTTCTTGAACTTCAATAAGACTTCCATCCACTGATCTTTACCACATTCTTTCCTTCTCCTATTTTACTTTCTTCTAGGCCTTTTTCCATGATCTGTCACTATAGTTATTTTCTTACAGGTTCCCTAAACTCCCCTGCCCTTCTCTTCATCCCTTTAATATGAATGAACTCAACCTCTTCCTTTGTGTTCAGTGTGCACCTGAATATTGCTAGAGAAAAATCACACAGAAAGACTAATTTTACTTTAAATTCATGATCACAAATCTCACATGGGTACTTGACAATTAATGTGGAGTTTTACTGTGCTTCTCATTATACCTGTGAGATTCTCCATCTGTGCAAACTGTAAATTGGTCACAGCTTCCTGAATCCAAATCTGCAACCCTGAATTGGCCTCCATCTTGTTATCCTTAGCGCCTAGTAGATGCGGTGCCCCTTCTCTTGCTGTGAGTGAGTTCTCCCATTTGGGCTCTGCGTTCTCTGTCTTTATCCTACTAAAGGACTTTGCTCCTTCATTTATCCCTTCTTCTGTTTCATCAGTGTTATCTGCTCTTTTAGGTTACTCTCAGTAGCATATAAACATGTTCTGGGATCTCCCATTCTAAAAGACATGTGTTTCCAGTTCTCATCTCCAGTCCCCTCTCCCACTACCATCCCTGTTTATCTGCTCTCCTTTGAAGGCAGACTTCTCAAAGTAAGACTGTCTAATTGATATGAGGGGGTATATGTGTGTGTGCGTGTGTGTGCATGCATGTATGCATACTAGCTCTATTCACTGTAGGCAGTGTCATCCCAGTAGCAATGAATATGCTTACTTCCTATATACTTGATTTCTAAATAACATTCTCCAGTCAGGATTGTACACTAGATTTTTTCTGTAATTATGAAACTGTCTTTTGTCTTGTTCATTTTGGTGGCCAGTAGCTGTGTAGCTTACTGAAAACTTGAAATACGACTAGTGCAACTGAAGAACCAAATTTTAAGTTTTGTCTAATTTTAATTAATTAAAATTTAAATAGCCACATGTGGCTACTGGCTGCCTATTAGACATGCTCCAGTAAAAAGAAGGTGAATTTTTTTTTTAAAGTAGTGACTTGTTTGAGAGTCACTGAAACAGAGAAAAATATAAAAGATGAACCTCGAGCATCTATGGAGTCAGAAAGTAAGGAATTGCTCAAAAAATAATGAGGGCATGTAGAAAGGATGTTGAAGTCAATTAGAAAGAACTCCAAATAACCAAGTCTGGGACAATTTGAGCATCAAAGTGAATAATGATAATAGGTTAAAGTCTGTAAAGTAAATATCAGTGAGCCAGTGCTGATATAACAATTAAGTACATGATAGAGAAAGGACTGCTTTTCCTTATTTGTGAATATAGGACAAATGGTAGAAATAAATCACTATTAGCAAGCACTACAATATGGGCATGGGAGAAGGCAATGGCACCCCACTCCAGTACTCTTGCCTGGAAAATTCCATGGACCAGGAGCCTTGTAGGCTGCAGTCCATAGGGTCTCAAAGAGTTGGACACGACTGAGCGACTTCACTTTCATTTTTCACTTTCATGCATTGGAGAAGGAAATGGCAGCCCACTCCAGTGTTCTTGCCTGGAGAATCCTAGGGACGGGGGAGCCTGGTGGGCTGCTGTTTATGGGGTCGCAAAGAGTCAGACACGACTGAAGTGATTTAGCAGCACAATGTGGGCATAAGTGTAATGACAGACAGCGTATATGCATAATCTCAAAGAATAACACTGTAAGATGTCTGATAGGTACGTACCATCTTAACTGGTGGTGGTACTCACTTGTGTCTGACACTTTGCAACCCCATGCTCCTCTGTCCATGGAATTGTCCAGGCAAGAATATTGGAGCTGGTTGCCATTTCCTCCTCCAGGGTATCTTCCCATCCCAGGGATCAAACCTGCCTCTCTTAGGTCTCCTGCTTGGCAGACAGGTTCTTTCCTACTGTACCACCTGGGAATCCCCATCTTAACTTGAGTGCTCAAAACTGATGTCACCAATGAGACATTCAATACCTCCTGGTAAGTTGCATTAAGAAGGATACCAAGATGCATAACCTTAGTCTAATCATAAGCAAACATCAGAGAAATTCAATTTAAGGAATATTTTATAAAATAACTGGCCAGTACTGTCAAGATCATGGAGCAAAGAACCATTTTGGATAGAGGAGACTAAATGGATATGACAGCTAAATGCAATTTGAAATCCTGTGTTGCATCATGCGCCAGGAAAAGGACATTGGTGACATTTAAGTAAGGTCTATAGACTAGTTAACTTTATTATTAACTAACATCGTATCAATGACTTTTCTGTTTCTATAATTCTACTCTGATTACACAAAATGTTAACATTGGGTGATGGGTATACAGGAACTCCAAATATTTAACAGCTTTTTGAAAGTCAAAAATTAATTCAAAATAAAAAGTTTGAAAAATTGTCTACAGCTTGTGCATCCAACCCAGATCTTTTTTCTAGCTCCAGACTCATTGTCTACCTGCCCTTTTTGCCTTCCACTCTGATGTCTCACAGCACACAAATTTAACACATTTAAAACTGCAATATTGACTCTTATATCTGTTAATATCTAACTCTTCCCCGCAGCATTAGCAGATAGTACCACCGTCCACCCGATTGATCAAGCCAGAAATCTGGAGTCACTAAAAATTTTTTCTCCTCTACCCCACCACAGATAGGATTGTTTTTATTGGTTCTATAAAATTTTTTCTTGAATTTTCTAATTTTTAATAAACATCTACTGACATTTCCTTATTTCAAACCACGAATCATTTCTTACCTTGACTATTTGGATAATCTTTTAACTCTTCTTCCAGTCAGCAGTCCATTTTGTTTGTAAGCAGCCCAGAGCAGTCTTTGGAACATAAACTAAATCATGGCAGTCCCCTGCTCAGACACTTGAGTTTGCAGTGCATTTACTTAGAATAAAATTTAGGCTCCTTATCATGGCCCATAGATCCAGCGACCTCCCCGCCCTTTGAGCTTGTTTTGTTGCATACTTCCTCTGAAGGCTTGTTGGCCTTCTCTCAGTTCCTTGAGTGTGACACTACTCTTCTAGCCCAGAGATCTACGTCTGCCTGTCCTTTTGCCGAAATGTCCCTATGCCCATTCTTCTAGTTGGCTCATTCTTGTTTTTTAAGTTTCAACTTAAATGTCGCTTATCCTAAAATAGGGTACCCTATTCTTTGTCTTCCATAGCACTTGCCACTGTTTGTAGTTATTATTATTTTTTATTTATTGCTTGTCATCTCTTTCTTCAGGTAGACTCTAAGCTCCATGAGGGCAGGGGCTGTGTTTGTCTTACTCACTTCATGGCCCCAGCATCTAGCACTTAACTAGGCGCTAAATAAATTTTAAAACAGATAAGTGAAGAAAGGTTAACGTTTGACTTCTTAATGGATGAATAGAAAATAGCTTGTCTAGAAAGAGTGTTTTTTTCCAAAAGGAAAAGAATAATACAAACAAAAATATGAAGTCAAGAAGCAGCGTGGCATTTTGTGTGTGTGTGTGTGTGTGTGTGTGTATAATTAAAAGCAGTTTGATGTTGCCTGATATATGAACATTGAGTCAGAGGTTGATCAGAAATTGATGAAATAGTCTGGAGCTAGTTCTTAGAGGCTCTTATGTACCATATGAACTTATAAAACTTAGGAGCTTATGGAACTATTGGAAGGTTTTAGACAGTAGAGAATGGACAGATTTGTATCTGGTGCTGCCAAAGCGAGCACCTGATTTGCATTTTAGAAAGATCAGATTTGTGACAGCAGTAAGTACCGAAACTAGGAGGTGAACTTGAAGGATATTACGCTGATGCTGGGGAAGACTCTTGAGAATCCGTTTGACTGCAAAGAGGTCAAACCAACCAGTCAATCCTAAGGGAAATCAATCCTTAATACTTGCTGGAAGGACTGTTGCTGAAGCTGATGCTCCAATAATTTGGCCACCTGATGCGAAGAGCTGACTCATTGGCAAAGACCCTGATGCTAGGAAAGTTTGAAGGCAAAAGGAGAAGGGAGCAGTAGAGGATGAGATGGTTAGATAGCATCACCAACTCAGAGGGTATGAATTTGAGCAAACTCCAGGAGATAGTGGAGGACAGAGGAGCCTGGCGTGCTGTAGTCCATGGAGTCGCAAAGAGTTGAGCATAACTTAGCGACTGAACAATAACAATAAAGGGTTATTGTATTTACTTTGTGAGATCCAAGTGAGAGTGGATTCTGTGCCAGAACAATAGTTGCAGATATGAGAAAAGAGGCCAGATGAAGTAGTATTTAGAGAGTAGAATCACTGAAACACATTGATTGATTAGAGAATAGAAAGTGAGGAAGAAGGAGGAATTATTCCAGTATGGCTCCTAGATTTCTAGCTGTATTATAGGGGTGGTGATGGTATATACAACAAAGAGAAAATACTGGAGGAGGAGCTGCTTTAATAGATGGTAGTGAGTTGAGTTTTAGCCACTCTTGAACATCTCTGTAGGGATTTCCATCAGACATTCAGATACAGAAATCTTTAACTCTGTGGTGAGATTTCATATACAAGTGTATTGTTGATAGTAGTTGTGGCCATAAGGATAGATGTAATAGATTGTAGTAGGCTTAAGGGAGGCTATGTAGCATAAAGAGAGGAGTTGCTAGCAAATCCAGTAGTAGAGGGCATCCCTGGTGGTTCAGATGGTAAAGAATCCACTTGCCAATGCCAGTGCAGGAGACCTGGGTTCAGTCCTTGGGTCGAGATGATCTCCCATCGTCTTGAGAAAGGAATGGCAACTCACTGCAGTATTCTTGCCTGGGAAATCTCATAGACAGAGGAGCGTGGGAGGCTGCAGTTCATGGGGTCACAAAGAGTCAGACACGACTGAGCAGCTAACACTTTCAGTTTTTTCCAGCAGTTAGAATTAGAAAAACCTGTGCGAAAAACCTGAAGCATACAGATAGGTGTTACAAAGGAAGTTAGGGTCAAGGAAACCAAGAGAGAAGAGAATTTCAAAGAGAGAGTGATCAGGAATATTGCAGGCCGCCAAGAAATCCAGTAAGAAAACCCCTGAAAAATATGGATAGCATTTGACTCTCAGGGGACCTTAATGAGGAGAGTTTCCATGGAATGAAAAACAGAAAAACCTGGATTTCAGTAAGGGGAGAAGTGAATAGGAGGTCAAGAAATTAGGAGAGAAAATAGAAAAATTAGATAGGTGCAAAGTGACTTGAAGTCCAGGCAGTAATTTTTATTTTAGAGAAATGGACTGAGGTAAAGAACCTCAGGAGAGAAAATTGAGACAAATTGAATATATGGTTGTTGCTAGTATATGGAAATTTTAAAAATTGTTTTATATCCTGTAACCTTTTTACATTCACTTATTAATTCTACTAGCTTTTTAAAAATAGATTCCATTCAAAGTTGTACACAGACAGTTATGTCATCTGTGAATAGACGGCTTTACTTCTTCCTTTTCAGTCTGTTTCTTCCTTTATTGTACTGGCCAGAAACTCCAGTACAATGTTAAATAGAAGTTGTGAGAACAAACATTCTTGTCTTATTACTTATCTTAGGGGGTAATTTTTCAATTTTTTACCACCAAGTACAATGTTAGCTCTCCGTCATCAGGTTGAGAAAGTTCCCCCTTTGTTCTAGTTTGCTGAGAATTTTTACCAGAGATGGATATTCAGATGAACTTAACACTTATTTTTTGTTTTTATCTGTTAAAATGGTGAATTTTGTTGACTGACTGAATGTTTAAACCACATCCACTTGGTCAATGCTGTGTTAATATTGTTACCTATTGCTGGCTTTGATTTGTTGAACTTTTGTTAAGGATTTTTGCATCTCTGTTTATGAAACATATTAGTCTGTATTATATTACAAATAACAATTATAATACAATAATATAATATAATATACATAATATAATATAATAATTATATTGTTATATAATACAATATTATATAACAATATAATAATATTCTAATATAGTCTATATTATTCTTATAATGTCTTTGGTTTTGTAATCAGGATGTTAATGGTCATTTTGGATGAACTGGGAAATAGTCTCTCCTCTTCAGTTTTCCAAGTTTTTATAGAACTCATGTAATTTTTTTTTTACATGATTAGTGTAAGAATTCACCAATGAAGCTGTCTGGGCCTGAAGTATGTTTGTTTTGTTTTATACTGTATTTTTATGTCTGCTTGATAAATTGAACTCATTATTATAGAATATCCCTCTTAATTCTGATATTGGTAATATTCTTCATTGTGAAATCTGGTTTGATATTAATATGCCCACTCTGGCTCCCTGGCTGGTTGGTTCACCTGCTTTCTTCCTTTTTTCATGTTTGTAATTTAAATTTAATTCTAGAAGATTTTTAGTCCAACTTTGATTTTGTACTTGTATTTCTTTCCTCTTACATTGAAAATCTTAATCCCTAACATTATATACTTAACAATATGATTATTTATTTACATTATTTTATAAAATAGAGACAGTAGATTCAAAATAATAATACCAGTATTACCACTGATGATTAGGTTACTGAATGAAGTTTTAGAGGTCTTAACTGTTCTATTTGTTCTAAGACTACATATCACTAAGGATTAGAATCAAATACTGTGCTCTAGTCTTTTGACAGAGAAGGCAATGGCACCCACTCCAGTACTCTTGCCTGGAGAATCCCATGGACAGAGGAGCCTGGTAGGCTACAGTCCATGGGATCGTGAAGAGTTGGACACAACTGAGCGACTTCACTTTCATGCATTGGAGAAGGAAATGGCAACCCACTCCAGTGTCCTTGCCTGGAGAATCCCAGGGATGGGGGAGCCTGGTCGGCTGTCGTCTATGGGGTCGCACAGAGTTGGACATGACTGAAGCGACTTAGCAGCAGCAGCATCAGTAGCAGTCTTTTGAACTAATTCTAGTTCTCTCTTTAAGTTTATTTTCACTTTTGAAATGTAAACATTTTCTATGTTTGGGAACTCAAAACTGTATCAGATATATCTGAATAAGTCCCCATTCCCAAATTTTAGTCTTTTCAGTATTTTTACAAATACAAGCAAATAAATTTATGCACATGTATTGATATAAATAAAAATATATTAATGTTTCCCATTCCATTCTTATACAAAGTATAGAGTTCTATAACTTCTTTCATTCTTCTTCTTTTTTTAATCACTTCACTGCTTATTATTTTTTTTTTTTACTTTACAATGTTGTATTGGTTCTGCCACACATCAGCATGAATCCACCACAGGTGTACGCACATTCCCCATCCTGAACCCCCCTCCCACTTCCCGCCCCGTACCATCCCTCCGGGTCTTCCCAGTGCTCCAGCCCCAAGCATCCTGTATTGAACCTGGACTGGTGATTCGTTTCTTACATGATACTATACATGTTTCAGTGTGAAAATTACTAGAGCTAATCAATGTAGTAAAGTTGCAAGATATAAAATCAACACACAGAAATCCCTTGCATTCCTATACACTAATAATGAGAAAATAGAGAAATTGAGGAAACAATTCCATTCACCATTGTAACGAAAAGAATTAAATACTTAGGAATATATCTACCTAAAGAAACGAAAGACCTATATATAGAATGTAACTTTTTTCTTCACTTAAGAATATATACTAAAGATCTCTCCATAATCAGTGTAATTAGAGAATAGATATTTACTCCATTCTTTTGACAATTATGTTAGAATTCCATTGTATAGATTTACCATAATTTATTCAGCTAGACCCTTGCTAATGGATATTTGGATTGTCATTACTCATTGATTCAGCTTTCCTTTAGTTAGTATTAGCATGGTATATATTTTTCTGTTTTTTACTTTTATTTTTAACTTATATTTAAAATAATTTCTTAAAGATAGAGTTTAATTTTTTTTGTCCCATCTGAAAATTTCTGCTTTTTATTTGCCATGTTTAGACCATTTACATATCTGTATAATGTGTCTGTTACTCTACCTTCATGCTTACTAATCTTTTCTTCTGCCATTTCTAACCTTCTATTAATCCTACTCAGTATTTTTCATATCAGAACTTGTAGACGTTCAGATTTTAATGTCTTCTTTGTTTCTACCAAACATAAGAAATATAGTTATAATAACTTTTTCCATGTCCTCATCTACTAATTCTATCATCTGTGTTATTTCTGGATCTGTTACTTACTATTGATTTGGCTTTTTTCCATCCTGGGTTGTATTTTCTTGACTTTTTTGTGTTTCTAGTTATTTTCTGTTGGATGCTAGACATTGTGGAGTTGCTGGATACTTTTGTATTCTTATGAATATACTTGAAGACTTAAATTATTTGGAAACAGTTTGATTCATTTATGGTTTGCATTTAAGCTTTGTTAGCTAGAACCAGAATGGCCTTTTAGCCTGTGGCTAATATCTCTTCAAGAGAATTGGAGATACCAAGGGAACATTTCATGCAAAGATGGGCTCGATAAAGGATAGAAATGGTATGGACCTAACAGCAGCAGAAGATATTAAGAAGAGGTGGCAAGAATACACAGAAGAACTGTACAGAAAAGATCTTCACGACCCAGATAATCATGAGGATGTGATCACTAATCTAGAGCCAGACATCTTGGAATGTGAAGTCAAGCGGGCCTTAGAAAGCATCACTAAGAACAAAGCTAGTGGAGGTGATGGAATTCCCGTTGAGCTGTTTCAAATCCTGAAAGATGATGCTGTGAAAGTGCTGCACTCAATATGCCAGCAAATTTGGAAAACTCAGCAGTGGCCACAGGACTGGAAAAGGTCAGTTTTCATTCTAATNGATTTTTGTCAAGATTTCTCAAGGGGAACTGAAACAGTATCCCGAAACTGAAGACAATCTCCTCTCCTAGTCTTAGGGGCTTCAGTATTACCACTGGATACTGCTGCTGCTGCTGCTGCTGCTAAGTCGCTTCAGTCGTGTCCGACTCTGTGCGACCCCATAGACGGCAGCCCACCAGGCTCCCCTGTCCCTGGGATTCTCCAGGCAAGAACACTGGAGTGGGTTGCCATTTCCTTCTCCAAGGCATGAAAGTGAAAAGTGAAAGTGAAGTCGCTCAGTCGTGTCCGACTCTTAGCGACCCCATGGACTGCAGCCTTCCAGGCTCCTCCGTCCATGGGAGTTTCCAGGCAAGAGTACTGGATAGTACTAGATACTTTTATTTTTGTTCTTGGAATTTCAGGAGTTTCTTCTTATAGATGAGGAAAGAGGTATTTTTCCAAATTAAAGTATTTCTCACAACCTAGCAGCTTTGCCTTTCATTTTCTTTGTTATTTCTTACTATTTTTTTTTCAAGTTTCATTTTTTTAGTCATAGGATTTTTTCCCTTTAATTTAGTCATAACCATTACTATCATTTCATCAACTCAGTTCTTACTAGCCAGGTTATATTTACCTCCTATTAGGTTTACATGCTTTTTTCCAATACTTTTCGTCATCCTCGTTTTGTGATTCAGTGTTTTGTGCATGATATTTCACCATTTTTTCCCTGCAGATGACCCTCATGTTCAGTATTCTGCAGTGAGCAGCTTTGTATTTCTTCGTTTCTTTGCTGTAGCAGTAGTATCACCTCATACTTTTCATTTGCGACCTCATCATCCAGTAAGTGTTGTTCTTTTCAAAGCTTTATTCCATTTTTGTTTATTTTCATTAAAATAAGAAAAAGCAAAATAACAGGCCAGTTGCACTTGGCTGTGTTTTCTTATAACCAGTACTTAAATTTAACTGGTTATTTTCCTTAGCCATTTCATTCTTTCAGAAAAGGCTGAAAGTCCCATTATTTTGTGGTTAAAAGATACTTACACATGAGTAATACAGTGTTGGTACTAGTTGCAGCTTGGTGATGGGTAGGAAGAGAGCTCATCATCTTTTCCCTCTGCTGTTGTGTACATTTGTAAATTTCTTTACAACAGGGTTGTCATTTTTTCTTTCGTTAGTTGTAGGTTTAATCTTGCAGATATCTTTAAATCTCACAGACATTTGAAGAGGCTCATTTCTGAAAGGTGTAGAAACTCATTGGAATGTTGTTTGGTATCTCCATATTTACTTTTTATTCACCTGAGATATTATAAATGTATGAGATTTAAAACTTAAGGCATATAATCTTTCTATTCTAAAGTCATATTTACTTAAATCTTAATCAACACTACGTAGATTGACATGTTTCTTAAAATTTTGTTGTTTAGTCAGTCACGTCCAACTCTTTGCAGCCCCATAGATTGCAGCACGCCAGGTTCCCCGTCGTTAACATTTAAAACTCCTTAATTTTGCTGTTTCCTTTTCCTTCTCATACAATATATTTTTGCTAAATCTGTAACCTTTTATGTTCTAAACATTTTATAATGTTATCTAATTGTTTTTTTTTGCTGATTTATGTAGCAAGTAATAATAATAAAAGCCAACATTTATTTAGTGCTTGCTTTGCACTACACCTTGGTCTAAGTACTTTACATGTTGTAACTTAGTTCTCCCAGTGGCCTTATGAGGTAGGTTCTGTTATAATCTTCATTTATAGATAAAGTGAAAGTTGCTCAGTCATGTCCGACTCTTTGTGACCCCATGGACTATACAGTTCATGGGATTCTCTAGGCCAGAATACTGGAGTGAGTAGCCTTTCCCTTCTCCAGGGGATCTTCCCAACCCAGGGATCGAACCTAGGTCTCCCACATTGCAAGAGGATTTTTTTACCAGCTGAGCCACAAGGGAAGCCCCATTTATAGAGTAGAAAACCACAATTCAAGAACTTCTTTCGGGTCATACAATTAAAATACTACGATTTGATCTCACTCAGTTTGAAGTAGATTAAATGAGAATTCTGATCCATTCAGTCCTCCCAGACTATAAGCTCACCCCTGTTCCTTACTGCCTCTTAGCAGGTCAGGTGTGTGAACACCTGCAGTGTATTCAGTGCTGTGCTCAGCCCTGGAGAGGCATTGATGAGGAAGACACACCTTCCCCTAAGGAAACTTGCTAATACAGTTTAGGGGAGACACAGAGGTTTTGTAGTCAGACTGGGCTCTGAAGGCCACCTCTCCTCTTAGCAACTACACACTGGCCACTCATTTAACTTGAGAATTGAGTGTAACCACACTGCTGTGGTAGTAACACACCTTTTCTTGTCAAAGAACGGATGATCTGTGAGTAGCTGCAGTGGACCAGTGTCCTTTTGTTCATAGGGCTGTCTTTTCTGTGGTTCTGTTACTTGAAGCTGTACAGAGCTCTGGAGCAGTGAAAGCATGATGGCATTCTGAACATAAACAGAACTCCTACCTCTGAACATGTGACCTTGCCTTGTATTCAGACTTGGATTTGCATATCCCTGTAACAGATGGGTTGCAGTAAAATCCTTCTAATCACAGACTCTGTATTTTAGGTCACCTTTCTAATCAGTATGCCGAAAGGACTGCTTCATACTGTCATGTAACTTTATTGTTTGTTTTTAAATGAACCTTTCCTTCTAAGTGGGAAAATAAGGCAAACACATAAGACACAGTCTAAAACTGCAAGCATAAATCTAGCACCTGATTAGTACCAGGTGAGCAGTACAGACAGTTCATACTGTAGAAACTGAGAGCAGGAAATAATCCTGGCGACCTGAGAGTGATGACATTGTCAGGACCAGTAGTGAAAGTTACAGAGTGATTGAAGAGGAGAACCACCGTTTAGAAGTTCTTTGAATTTTGAGAAGTCAATTTTAGTAGAGGAGAAAAGAAGAAAATCCAATTGAAAAAGATTAAGGAATAAGTAGATGAATGCAGTTTTACCCAAACTTGAGCAGGGAAGTCTTGATGAAATTCAGTTCAAATTCAGCTTGTTAGCAGATTGTTAAGAATTTTATGTTCTTCAAAGGCAGAGAGTTGGAGGGACCTTTTATAGATATAATGGAATCCTGGATGTTGTCCCTAAAATGTTTTCTGAATAACCACAATTAAGGTGTGTAACTATTTCATAAGTATATCATAACTATCATATCTCAGATATTCCTTCTTTTTCAGAATTGCCTTACATCCCTAGCCATCTCTTTCCTTCACAGTCACTGTCTATTTTCAGTGCGGTGATGCTAAAATATTAAGGAATATCAACCACCTTAGTTTACGACAGCATTTCTGTATCTAAATTTTCTTGAAAATGTCTTTTGATGGCAGATATTGTTTATCTGAATCTCCAGAACAAAAAAAAGATGTTTTATATAGTGATAGAGAAATTAGTTATACAAAATGTATGGATGTGTGAAAACTCATCAGACTATATACATTTAAAATTTGTTCATTTCACTGTATGTAAATTATACCTCAATTAAAAAAAAAAGAAGCAGCAAGGATTTGTTAGGGAACACTATTTGGTCAGTTTTATTTATATTTACTTCTTTCTAGCAGACAGCCCTGGAAAACACCTTGGATTATAGCCTCAAATAGTTACTTTCTGCTAAAATCGTACATGAACTGAATGATTTCTCATTTCCTAAGCTGAAGTTAGGTCTTTGCATCCATGGTGAAAACAGTTGATTGCAGAAACCATAAGATTGAATATGCTTACAAGTGGGTTGAGTACAAAAAATTTGGAAATTGCCATTTTAAGTCATAAAGTAGAAGTAGATACCATTGACATTCTAAAAGTAAATAAACTTTTTTTAGGTAATCCCATCTACCATACTGTACCCCTCCCTAAAAAATAATTGATTAAATTATGACTTTCCAAAGTAACATGTCTTTAGATATATTTACTTCAGGAGGGATTGTCAATTACATTTGGCTTCTTTAGTCTTTTAATTCCTTAGTCCAGTGAGTTGTGCCCGTCTTTTGCTATGTTTTAACTGGTTTGAATGAACATTTTTGAGTCACTGTTTTAGAGCAGTGTAGCCCATTCACTCCTCTACTTTTTACACAAATTCTATTCCTTGAAAACCTAACAAGACATTTTGTGTCTTTTCTATGTTCTTTAGGATCCACAGACAATCAGAACATTAACTCTCATCTCAAAAACTATTCAGACTTTGGGAAGCTGGGGGAGTCTGTCCAAAAGCAAGGTGAGTGTTACTTTGCATTGCTTTGTGTTTACACTTCTAAATGTTGTTAAACCCTATGATCCCTGCTCCCTCACTGCTCTCTCCCTTCCAAATTAAAAACGAAGCAAAATAAAAAAACTATAGAGAGAGAGATGCAATAGTTGTCTTTTAAATGTCTTATCTCAGTCACCTGTTGAAGAAGACAGTTTCGTTTAAGCTAATGTGTCTAAGATGGGGTAGAGAGTCTAGTTAACAGATGTAAGAGCTTTGTCTTTATCTTTCTGTGCCGTAATCATCCGGCAGCTCTTGAGAGAAATTTTCAGCTCCAAACCCCATAACTCTTTTGAAATATATGATTGAGCCCCTTTAGGCCCTAATCCTGAACTTAAAAATACAGCCCATTATATTCTGTATTCTTAGTTCTCTTCTTAACATATATAAGTTCTGTGTGTGTGTGTGTTTTTTTTAGTCAAGTTTCAAAGAGACATTCATGTGTGAATTTTTCAAAATGTTTCAAGAAGAAGGATATATTACGGCAGTTAAAAAGGTAATGATTGTTTTACTCTGGAAATATTAACTTATCAAATAGCATTAGGGAAATAACATTTTATATTATTCCTAGGAATCAACCCCCAGTTTAAAAAAATACATTTAAACTATCTGTCACATATAAAAAGGCTATCTTTTTCTGCCCTTCTCCCTCCATACATAACTATGGGTTTTTAAGCTATGGAAATACCTAAATGAGTTTTAGCAACAGCTACTATTGCCAGTGTTTTTAGTAACACTAATTATAAATATCTAGAGTTAAGATTTCTTAACAGCAGCACCGTTGACAGTTTGGTTGGGTAATTCCTGACTATGAGGGGCTTTTTTTGTGCGTTGTAAAATGTTTAGCAGCAGCCCTGGCCTCTACTATTAGATGCAAGTAGCATAGTCCCAGTTTTTACAACTAAAAATGTCTGTCTCTAAGCATTGCCAGAAGTCCCCTGAGGAACAAAATTGCCTCTGATTGAGGATCTCTGGTCTTGGGAGAAAGGCTTAATGGTACCTGGTATAAAGTGGGCACTTAATTGACATGGGAAAAAATATATGAATTATTGAATATCTCATATACAGTATAGGCTTGTGGTTAGTAACCTGAGGAAAGTTAATTTAATATGTATGAAAGCCTACAGTATATAATATCCTAACAAAAGGCCTACAACAAACCACAGTTGCTATACTTGGAAGCTGAGAATGTTTTGAGAAGATTTTTAGTTTCTTGAGCCTTTAGTTCTGAGTCATCCCAAACAAAATACGCCATTGTTATAAAACCCTAAAAATTTGTAAAGAAAAGTTATTTTGAAGTATATCTAAGCTTAGCTTGAAGAAAGTACTGTCTTATTTTTCACAATTCTCACTAATGAATCCAAGCTGACAAGGTCAGATTTTAAAGATGGCATTCAAGTTCTGTAGTGTGCTTCACTGGTGACTGCCAAGGGGCCGCTAAGAGTCGGACACGACTGAGCGACTTCACTTTCACTTTTCACTTTCATGCACTGGAGAAGGACATGGCAACCCACTCCAGTGTTCTTGCCTGGAGATTCCCAGGGACGGGGGAGCCTGCTGGGCTGCTGTCTACGGGGTCGCGCAGAGTTGGACATGACTGAAGCGACTTAGCAGCAGCAGCAGCAGCAGCCAAGAGTATATTTTGTTGAAGAGCACATTTTGTTTGTATTTTTGTGTGTGCACTTTAAAAATTCTTACAAAGACTCATAAATGAAAATGATTATTTAAAAAATTAAAGCCAGTTGGAACTTTTACAGCTAGAATAACAATGTAAGTTCAGCGCCCCCCAAAAAAAAAATATATATATATATTTAAGCAGTGATTGAATGCTTTTGAGGAAGAAGTCTTTCAAAAGAATATGCAGAGTGGTACAGTGGGTGAGAATCTGCCTGCCAGTGTGGGGGACACAGGTTCAATCCCTGGTCTGGAAGATTCCATGTGCTGCAGAACAACTAAGCTCATATGTCACCGCTCCTGACGCCTGCACGCCCTATAGTCTGCAAGCCACAACTACTTTTCTGCGTGCTGTAGCGACTAATGCCCATGCGCCTAGAGCCTATTCTCCGCCACAAGAGAAGCCACTGCCACGAGAAGGCCACACCCCACAACCAAAGAGAGCCCACACGCAGCAGCAAAGACCCAGCACATCCAAAAAGGAAAATAAATCAATAATTTAAAAGGAAAAAAGGTGACTCACACATCCCCTTTAAAAAAAACACACACACAAAAACATTCAAAAAAAAAAGAATATGCAAAGAACAAGCTGGCTTTTTTATTTTTAGGACATTGTTGAAACAGTTGTGGGACAGTGTAGGCAGACTTCTGTTGGCAAGATTATAATGTACTGTCTTTTGTTTGGGGGCTGTTTTTCCATTTCCATGACCTAGCCTCTGGCAGCATCTGATTTCTTTTTCCTGATACAATCCTCAGAATGTGTGTAGTGGGTAATGTCAGTGGAGAAAGCATTTAAGGGCACCAGTTTAGTCTGCCCATGATCTGCTCTGAGTCGCCCACTCACATTCCCATGAACTCTCACTGTGGTACATCTCCTGTCTCAGATTTGTATAGGATACTTTGCCCTGATACATGAATTTTCTTTATTAGTTACTGGCTAAATCCAGATATGTGCAGCACTAGGAATTGCAAAAGCTCATGAAACCCAGTTTCTCATTTAATTAGTGGTGCTCTCACTAGTGACATTGGTCACTGCTCCAGAAGAGAATAGTTTATAGCTCTAAATCCTATACTTAATTTCCAGAGTCTAGGAAGAATACCAGAATAGGTCTATAAACAGGTTGACCATATAATTTAGTGTCCAAACCTACAAAGTTTTCAAGAATAAAAAGAAGCACTTTCATTATGCCAGGACCAAAGTTGTAGACAGAATGGCCCCGAGCAAATTGAGGCCTCTATTCACCCTGCCTAGAGTCTACCTTAAACATTATGTTTCCTTTCGCTTTATATAACTAGGTTTACCTCATATCCCTTAACAGTATAACAAGTAAGTAATAAATGTAATAACTATAAGTAAATAATAAATATTAAATAAGAAAATTAGTGCCCACAGGCATTAAATAAGAAAATTAGTGCCCACAGGCAAACACTAGGAAATAAGATATTCAAGTACTTCTTTCTCACTCCATTAGTGCGTGCTCCGTTTGTGAGCACTGGAGATGTAGTAGGACACCCCTTCAGTTCCCTTGAATACTTGTTCTTTGTCACCCACATATGATTCAAAAGAAACTCTGTCCTTGTTCTTTTACTTGCTAAGATTTCTNCATTAAATAAGAAAATTAGTGCCCACAGGCAAACACTAGGAAATAAGATATTCAAGTACTTCTTTCTCACTCCATTAGTGCGTGCTCCGTTTGTGAGCACTGGAGATGTAGTAGGACACCCCTTCAGTTCCCTTGAATACTTGTTCTTTGTCACCCACATATGATTCAAAAGAAACTCTGTCCTTGTTCTTTTACTTGCTAAGATTTCTTCCCGCGAACTTGAAGTAAACACCGTACTGGAAAATACCACAAACGGAGATTCTCACGGGCGATCTATAGCCAGTCTTAGGAGAAAATGACTGTGCCCACAAATTCCTTAGATTATTCTCTGTCATCCTTACTGGAATGTACTTTGTTTTAAACCCTAAGCGGGACAACACAGAAAAGTATAAAGGAAAAAACGAGGACTAAACAAATAGTTCACTTATGGGGCAAAAAAGGAGTCTTTTCTAAGAACAGGAATTGTCCCTGAACCCCGAATTTTCCTCTCCTATGAAGAGAAGGCCACGTGTCAGGAATCTCTTGACCAGTTGAGGTAACATATTCATGAAGCTGAATGCTCATCATTGGGTGGTTTGCCATTGCTGGATTTGGGTACTCCAGATTTTCTTGAGCCACNTCACCACCTGTGTCTCTGCCATCTCATTGACTATTGTGTTAAGTGTTGACTCCAGTCTGAAAGGAAAGCTGTAGCTGAGTGATCAAAGCCACAAGTTGTCTTCAGTTCATCGGCATTTTTATAGGTAATATTGGCAGATTTTTAAAAGTAAAGATTTCTAATTATTTTTGTTATACAGCCTTTGATTTTTGTCAAGATTTCTCAAGGGGAACTGAAACAGTATCCCGAAACTGAAGACAATCTCCTCTCCTAGTCTTAGGGGCTTCAGTATTACCACTGGATACTGCTGCTGCTGCTGCTGCTGCTAAGTCGCTTCAGTCGTGTCCGACTCTGTGCGACCCCATAGACGGCAGCCCACCAGGCTCCCCTGTCCCTGGGATTCTCCAGGCAAGAACACTGGAGTGGGTTGCCATTTCCTTCTCCAAGGCATGAAAGTGAAAAGTGAAAGTGAAGTCGCTCAGTCGTGTCCGACTCTTAGCGACCCCATGGACTGCAGCCTTCCAGGCTCCTCCGTCCATGGGAGTTTCCAGGCAAGAGTACTGGATAGTACTAGATACTTTTATTTTTGTTCTTGGAATTTCAGGAGTTTCTTCTTATAGATGAGGAAAGAGGTATTTTTCCAAATTAAAGTATTTCTCACAACCTAGCAGCTTTGCCTTTCATTTTCTTTGTTATTTCTTACTATTTTTTTTTCAAGTTTCATTTTTTTAGTCATAGGATTTTTTCCCTTTAATTTAGTCATAACCATTACTATCATTTCATCAACTCAGTTCTTACTAGCCAGGTTATATTTACCTCCTATTAGGTTTACATGCTTTTTTCCAATACTTTTCGTCATCCTCGTTTTGTGATTCAGTGTTTTGTGCATGATATTTCACCATTTTTTCCCTGCAGATGACCCTCATGTTCAGTATTCTGCAGTGAGCAGCTTTGTATTTCTTCGTTTCTTTGCTGTAGCAGTAGTATCACCTCATACTTTTCATTTGCGACCTCATCATCCAGTAAGTGTTGTTCTTTTCAAAGCTTTATTCCATTTTTGTTTATTTTCATTAAAATAAGAAAAAGCAAAATAACAGGCCAGTTGCACTTGGCTGTGTTTTCTTATAACCAGTACTTAAATTTAACTGGTTATTTTCCTTAGCCATTTCATTCTTTCAGAAAAGGCTGAAAGTCCCATTATTTTGTGGTTAAAAGATACTTACACATGAGTAATACAGTGTTGGTACTAGTTGCAGCTTGGTGATGGGTAGGAAGAGAGCTCATCATCTTTTCCCTCTGCTGTTGTGTACATTTGTAAATTTCTTTACAACAGGGTTGTCATTTTTTCTTTCGTTAGTTGTAGGTTTAATCTTGCAGATATCTTTAAATCTCACAGACATTTGAAGAGGCTCATTTCTGAAAGGTGTAGAAACTCATTGGAATGTTGTTTGGTATCTCCATATTTACTTTTTATTCACCTGAGATATTATAAATGTATGAGATTTAAAACTTAAGGCATATAATCTTTCTATTCTAAAGTCATATTTACTTAAATCTTAATCAACACTACGTAGATTGACATGTTTCTTAAAATTTTGTTGTTTAGTCAGTCACGTCCAACTCTTTGCAGCCCCATAGATTGCAGCACGCCAGGTTCCCCGTCGTTAACATTTAAAACTCCTTAATTTTGCTGTTTCCTTTTCCTTCTCATACAATATATTTTTGCTAAATCTGTAACCTTTTATGTTCTAAACATTTTATAATGTTATCTAATTGTTTTTTTTTGCTGATTTATGTAGCAAGTAATAATAATAAAAGCCAACATTTATTTAGTGCTTGCTTTGCACTACACCTTGGTCTAAGTACTTTACATGTTGTAACTTAGTTCTCCCAGTGGCCTTATGAGGTAGGTTCTGTTATAATCTTCATTTATAGATAAAGTGAAAGTTGCTCAGTCATGTCCGACTCTTTGTGACCCCATGGACTATACAGTTCATGGGATTCTCTAGGCCAGAATACTGGAGTGAGTAGCCTTTCCCTTCTCCAGGGGATCTTCCCAACCCAGGGATCGAACCTAGGTCTCCCACATTGCAAGAGGATTTTTTTACCAGCTGAGCCACAAGGGAAGCCCCATTTATAGAGTAGAAAACCACAATTCAAGAACTTCTTTCGGGTCATACAATTAAAATACTATGATTTGATCTCACTCAGTTTGAAGTAGATTAAATGAGAATTCTGATCCATTCAGTCCTCCCAGACTATAAGCTCACCCCTGTTCCTTACTGCCTCTTAGCAGGTCAGGTGTGTGAACACCTGCAGTGTATTCAGTGCTGTGCTCAGCCCTGGAGAGGCATTGATGAGGAAGACACACCTTCCCCTAAGGAAACTTGCTAATACAGTTTAGGGGAGACACAGAGGTTTTGTAGTCAGACTGGGCTCTGAAGGCCACCTCTCCTCTTAGCAACTACACACTGGCCACTCATTTAACTTGAGAATTGAGTGTAACCACACTGCTGTGGTAGTAACACACCTTTTCTTGTCAAAGAACGGATGATCTGTGAGTAGCTGCAGTGGACCAGTGTCCTTTTGTTCATAGGGCTGTCTTTTCTGTGGTTCTGTTACTTGAAGCTGTACAGAGCTCTGGAGCAGTGAAAGCATGATGGCATTCTGAACATAAACAGAACTCCTACCTCTGAACATGTGACCTTGCCTTGTATTCAGACTTGGATTTGCATATCCCTGTAACAGATGGGTTGCAGTAAAATCCTTCTAATCACAGACTCTGTATTTTAGGTCACCTTTCTAATCAGTATGCCGAAAGGACTGCTTCATACTGTCATGTAACTTTATTGTTTGTTTTTAAATGAACCTTTCCTTCTAAGTGGGAAAATAAGGCAAACACATAAGACACAGTCTAAAACTGCAAGCATAAATCTAGCACCTGATTAGTACCAGGTGAGCAGTACAGACAGTTCATACTGTAGAAATTGAGAGCAGGAAATAATCCTGGCGACCTGAGAGTGATGACATTGTCAGGACCAGTAGTGAAAGTTACAGAGTGATTGAAGAGGAGAACCACCGTTTAGAAGTTCTTTGAATTTTGAGAAGTCAATTTTAGTAGAGGAGAAAAGAAGAAAATCCAATTGAAAAAGATTAAGGAATAAGTAGATGAATGCAGTTTTACCCAAACTTGAGCAGGGAAGTCTTGATGAAATTCAGTTCAAATTCAGCTTGTTAGCAGATTGTTAAGAATTTTATGTTCTTCAAAGGCAGAGAGTTGGAGGGACCTTTTATAGATATAATGGAATCCTGGATGTTGTCCCTAAAATGTTTTCTGAATAACCACAATTAAGGTGTGTAACTATTTCATAAGTATATCATAACTATCATATCTCAGATATTCCTTCTTTTTCAGAATTGCCTTACATCCCTAGCCATCTCTTTCCTTCACAGTCACTGTCTATTTTCAGTGCGGTGATGCTAAAATATTAAGGAATATCAACCACCTTAGTTTACGACAGCATTTCTGTATCTAAATTTTCTTGAAAATGTCTTTTGATGGCAGATATTGTTTATCTGAATCTCCAGAACAAAAAAAAGATGTTTTATATAGTGATAGAGAAATTAGTTATACAAAATGTATGGATGTGTGAAAACTCATCAGACTATATACATTTAAAATTTGTTCATTTCACTGTATGTAAATTATACCTCAATTAAAAAAAAAAGAAGCAGCAAGGATTTGTTAGGGAACACTATTTGGTCAGTTTTATTTATATTTACTTCTTTCTAGCAGACAGCCCTGGAAAACACCTTGGATTATAGCCTCAAATAGTTACTTTCTGCTAAAATCGTACATGAACTGAATGATTTCTCATTTCCTAAGCTGAAGTTAGGTCTTTGCATCCATGGTGAAAACAGTTGATTGCAGAAACCATAAGATTGAATATGCTTACAAGTGGGTTGAGTACAAAAAATTTGGAAATTGCCATTTTAAGTCATAAAATAGAAGTAGATACCATTGACATTCTAAAAGTAAATAAACTTTTTTTAGGTAATCCCATCTACCATACTGTACCCCTCCCTAAAAAATAATTGATTAAATTATGACTTTCCAAAGTAACATGTCTTTAGATATATTTACTTCAGGAGGGATTGTCAATTACATTTGGCTTCTTTAGTCTTTTAATTCCTTAGTCCAGTGAGTTGTGCCCGTCTTTTGCTATGTTTTAACTGGTTTGAATGAACATTTTTGAGTCACTGTTTTAGAGCAGTGTAGCCCATTCACTCCTCTACTTTTTACACAAATTCTATTCCTTGAAAACCTAACAAGACATTTTGTGTCTTTTCTATGTTCTTTAGGATCCACAGACAATCAGAACATTAACTCTCATCTCAAAAACTATTCAGACTTTGGGAAGCTGGGGGAGTCTGTCCAAAAGCAAGGTGAGTGTTACTTTGCATTGCTTTGTGTTTACACTTCTAAATGTTGTTAAACCCTATGATCCCTGCTCCCTCACCGCTCTCTCCCTTCCAAATTAAAAACGAAGCAAAATAAAAAAACTATATATATATATAGAGAGAGATGCAATAGTTGTCTTTTAAATGTCTTATCTCAGTCACCTGTTGAAGAAGACAGTTTCGTTTAAGCTAATGTGTCTAAGATGGGGTAGAGAGTCTAGTTAACAGATGTAAGAGCTTTGTCTTTATCTTTCTGTGCCGTAATCATCCGGCAGCTCTTGAGAGAAATTTTCAGCTCCAAACCCCATAACTCTTTTGAAATATATGATTGAGCCCCTTTAGGCCCTAATCCTGAACTTAAAAATACAGCCCATTATATTCTGTATTCTTAGTTCTCTTCTTAACATATATAAGTTCTGTGTGTGTGTGTGTTTTTTTTAGTCAAGTTTCAAAGAGACATTCATGTGTGAATTTTTCAAAATGTTTCAAGAAGAAGGATATATTACGGCAGTTAAAAAGGTAATGATTGTTTTACTCTGGAAATATTAACTTATCAAATAGCATTAGGGAAATAACATTTTATATTATTCCTAGGAATCAACCCCCAGTTTAAAAAAATACATTTAAACTATCTGTCACATATAAAAAGGCTATCTTTTTCTGCCCTTCTCCCTCCATACATAACTATGGGTTTTTAAGCTATGGAAATACCTAAATGAGTTTTAGCAACAGCTACTATTGCCAGTGTTTTTAGTAACACTAATTATAAATATCTAGAGTTAAGATTTCTTAACAGCAGCACCGTTGACAGTTTGGTTGGGTAATTCCTGACTATGAGGGGCTTTTTTTGTGCGTTGTAAAATGTTTAGCAGCAGCCCTGGCCTCTACTATTAGATGCAAGTAGCATAGTCCCAGTTTTTACAACTAAAAATGTCTGTCTCTAAGCATTGCCAGAAGTCCCCTGAGGAACAAAATTGCCTCTGATTGAGGATCTCTGGTCTTGGGAGAAAGGCTTAATGGTACCTGGTATAAAGTGGGCACTTAATTGACATGGGAAAAAATTATGAATTATTGAATATCTCATATACAGTATAGGCTTGTGGTTAGTAACCTGAGGAAAGTTAATTTAATATGTATGAAAGCCTACGGTATATAATATCCTAACAAAAGGCCTACAACAAACCACAGTTGCTATACTTGGAAGCTGAGAATGTTTTGAGAAGATTTTTAGTTTCTTGAGCCTTTAGTTCTGAGTCATCCCAAACAAAATACGCCATTGTTATAAAACCCTAAAAATTTGTAAAGAAAAGTTATTTTGAAGTATATCTAAGCTTAGCTTGAAGAAAGTACTGTCTTATTTTTCACAATTCTCACTAATGAATCCAAGCTGACAAGGTCAGATTTTAAAGATGGCATTCAAGTTCTGTAGTGTGCTTCACTGGTGACTGCCAAGGGGTCGCTAAGAGTCGGACACGACTGAGCGACTTCACTTTCACTTTTCACTTTCATGCACTGGAGAAGGACATGGCAACCCACTCCAGTGTTCTTGCCTGGAGATTCCCAGGGACGGGGGAGCCTGCTGGGCTGCTGTCTACGGGGTCGCGCAGAGTTGGACACGACTGAAGCGACTTAGCAGCAGCAGCAGCAGCAGCCAAGAGTATATTTTGCTGAAGAGCACATTTTGTTTGTATTTTTGTGTGTGCACTTTAAAAATTCTTACAAAGACTCATAAATGAAAATGATTATTTAAAAAATTAAAGCCAGTTGGAACTTTTTCATCTAGAATAACAATGTAAGTTCAGCGCCCCCCAAAAAATATATATATATATATTTAAGCAGTGATTGAATGCTTTTGAGGAAGAAGTCTTTCAAAAGAATATGCAGAGTGGTACAGTGGGTGAGAATCTGCCTGCCAGTGTGGGGGACACAGGTTCAATCCCTGGTCTGGAAGATTCCATGTGCTGCAGAACAACTAAGCTCATATGTCACCGCTCCTGACGCCTGCACGCCCTATAGTCTGCAAGCCACAACTACTTTTCTGCGTGCTGTAGCGACTAATGCCCATGCGCCTAGAGCCTATTCTCCGCCACAAGAGAAGCCACTGCCACGAGAAGGCCACACCCCACAACCAAAGAGAGCCCACACGCAGCAGCAAAGACCCAGCACATCCAAAAAGGAAAATAAATCAATAATTTAAAAGGAAAAAAGGTGACTCACACATCCCCTTTAAAAAAAACACACACACAAAAACATTCAAAAAAAAAAGAATATGCAAAGAACAAGCTGGCTTTTTTATTTTTAGGACATTGTTGAAACAGTTGTGGGACAGTGTAGGCAGACTTCTGTTGGCAAGATTATAATGTACTGTCTTTTGTTTGGGGGCTGTTTTTCCATTTCCATGACCTAGCCTCTGGCAGCATCTGATTTCTTTTTCCTGATACAATCCTCAGAATGTGTGTAGTGGGTAATGTCAGTGGAGAAAGCATTTAAGGGCACCAGTTTAGTCTGCCCATGATCTGCTCTGAGTCGCCCACTCACATTCCCATGAACTCTCACTGTGGTACATCTCCTGTCTCAGATTTGTATAGGATACTTTGCCCTGATACATGAATTTTCTTTATTAGTTACTGGCTAAATCCAGATATGTGCAGCACTAGGAATTGCAAAAGCTCATGAAACCCAGTTTCTCATTTAATTAGTGGTGCTCTCACTAGTGACATTGGTCACTGCTCCGGAAGAGAATAGTTTATAGCTCTAAATCCTATACTTAATTTCCAGAGTCTAGGAAGAATACCAGAATAGGTCTATAAACAGGTTGACCATATAATTTAGTGTCCAAACCTACAAAGTTTTCAAGAATAAAAAGAAGCACTTTCATTATGCCAGGACCAAAGTTGTAGACAGAATGGCCCCGAGCAAATTGAGGCCTCTATTCACCCTGCCTAGAGTCTACCTTAAACATTATGTTTCCTTTCGCTTTATATAACTAGGTTTACCTCATATCCCTTAACAGTATAACAAGTAAGTAATAAATGTAATAACTATAAGTAAATAATAAATATTAAATAAGAAAATTAGTGCCCACAGGCAAACACTAGGAAATAAGATATTCAAGTACTTCTTTCTCACTCCATTAGTGCGTGCTCCGTTTGTGAGCACTGGAGATGTAGTAGGACACCCCTTCAGTTCCCTTGAATACTTGTTCTTTGTCACCCACATATGATTCAAAAGAAACTCTGTCCTTGTTCTTTTACTTGCTAAGATTTCTTCCCGCGAACTTGAAGTAAACACCGTACTGGAAAATACCACAAACGGAGATTCTCATGGGCGATCTATAGCCAGTCTTAGGAGAAGATGACTGTGCCCACAAATTCCTTAGATTATTCTCTGTCATCCTTACTGGAATGTACTTTGTTTTAAACCCTAAGCGGGACAACATAGAAAAGTATAAAGGAAAAAACGAGGACTAAACAAATAGTTCACTTATGGGGCAAAAAAGGAGTCTTTTCTAAGAACAGGAATTGTCCCTGAACCCCGAATTTTCCTCTCCTATGAAGAGAAGGCCACGTGTCAGGAATCTCTTGACCAGTTGAGGTAACATATTCATGAAGCTGAATGCTCATCATTGGGTGGTTTGCCATTGCTGGATTTGGGTACTCCAGATTTTCTTGAGCCACTGCATTCTCACATTTTCCATAGGAAGTTTCTAAATGGTTTTAGATTTCCAGGTTATTCCATAGAACCCAAATTATACTTTAGTCAGAAACTGAAATATTACCTCTGAGGGCTGAAGTCAATTATGTGTAAAAAAAAAAAAAAGCCAATTGGTTTGCCATTGCTGGATTTGGGTACTCCAGATTTTCTTGAGCCACTGCATTCTCACATTTTCCATAGGAAGTTTCTAAATGGTTTTAGATTTCCAGGTTATTCCATAGAACCCAAATTATACTTTAGTCAGAAACTGAAATATTACCTCTGAGGGCTGAAGTCAATTATGTGTAAAATAAAAAAAAAGCCAACAAACTTTCCTGTAAGGGCCAGTGAGTAAATACTTCAGACTGATGGCCACGTAAAGGCAGTGCTGCATATTTCTCTATGATTTTACAACCCTTTAAAAATTTTAAAAATGTTCTTAACTTGTGGGCCTTACAAAAACCAGTTGAATTTGTCCTGCTGAGCTGTAGTTTGATGATCCATGACCCAAAATAGAGGTTCACAACCTGTATCAAAAGTCTTTGGGAACAGAAGTATTTCAGAATTCAGTTTTTCAGACTTTCAAAAGATAATAGGTATATGCTATATATTGTAGGGGATCACAGGATAACACCCCATAATCGAACATATGAATGTTTATGTAGCATTGTAGTGAATATCCCCTCTAAGTAGGATAAATACAGCCTTTAAATAGCCTTTCCCCAGTTTACGTTGTTACCGTGAGTTTACTGTAAATCAGAAGCAAAAAGATGTGTGTACTCAGAACTTTATAGGTTTCAGAGTTGCAGTTAAGGAATTGTGGGTTGAATTATTTCTATAGGAACACATATTCTGGGTTTTAAGTAACTTTAAGGATAAGCTTTTTAGAATACCTGTTGTATGTATTTTGGGGTCTTCCTCTACAATTAAATATGTGTTTTGCTTTGTTCCTTAATAAAGAACTTCACTATATTATCTATCTGACACTGATTAAACTGAATTTATGAGGTACCTTATCACAAAGTGTAACATTTGCCCCTTTCTTCATTTAGTTCTTGGATAAAATTTCATCTACTGAAACTAAAGAGTCCAGTGGTACAAGTGAGCCTGTGCACCTGAAAGAAGGGTAATTTAATGAAACTAGATATTAAAGTCGTATTTCAGTACAGACAGTAAGTAAGCACAAAGAGCATGGGTGCAGAAGTGAAGAGGACTGGGTTTTGTTCTGTGCTAAAACTGCCCATAACATCAGTCAGGTAATTCACCCTCACTGTCCTATTAATTTCATGCCATACGGACATGACTTCTTTCCATACAGCGCGAGGGTTGTTTTCAAAAACAGTGCAATTATAGGTGTTAGAGTACTTTGCAAAAAAAAAAAAAGTAACAGCATTGTTCAGTCCCAGTGTTTTCATTGGAAGTTAAAGGGGAAAATTACTCATTTGGCCTTTTTAGTTCTGGATAGGACAGTTGTAAATATTAAGTTATTTGAAGATTTTATTCCCTTGGTATGGCCAAAATAAATGGTAGCAGTTATAGATGGCAAAGACGTTTCATCTGCTTATAGTCTTTGACAACTGTTCATGTCATTTAAAATTAAAAGAGGAAACGACTGTGCCAGTTTTTTTTGGTCTGTTTTGGATTAACTCTTTTAATATTTGTAGCTAAATGTTTACATCTGTTGTTTTGGCAGTGAGATGTATAAAAGAGCTCAGGGAAGAACTCGGATTGGAAAAAAGAATTTCAAGAAACGGTGGTTCTGCTTAACAAGCAGAGAGCTTACCTACCACAAGCAGCCAGGTAGTTGTGTTTATGCTTTTCTGTGGGGTCTCCTCCTGATTCCCAGTGAAGATGTCTTTTTCCGCTGCTCATTGTGACTAGTGAACCTTTGTACTAACGTTAATAGTTTATGGTTTCTCACAGTGATGCATACATGCTAAAAATATTAAAAAATATGTGACTAATGACACCATGTAAATAACATTTTTTCTCTTACATTGACTGTCTTGTTTTACTAAAAATGGTATTCCTACAGTATGCTCTGTTTTCTAAAAATCCATGGTAAATCCTTTTTTTTTAAATTAGTATATAAGGAACAACAGTTAGATATTTTAGAACTTAGAGGTTTCTTTAACTTTCAGAATCAGATTGGTAAGAATCAGTTTCTAATAAATGAGAGTGTTTCAGTAATTTGCCAGAAATTCCCACAGTTATACCATAGACAGTGTTTCCTATTCAGTTAAAACATTCATTCATTTATATTATCCCGGCTAACTCTTAAGATGAAAATTCTAGTAATTTGCCTCCTGAAAAGGCACAAATTGTCTTTCTGGGTAAAGAAAGCCATCTTCCTATAGTGTGATTTGAGAGTTTCAGAGAGGCAAAGTTTGTCCCTCAGTGGACTGACATAATGCTTATCGTTTCTGCCTTTTGAGTGTATTCCTTTGGGGTAAAGCATTATCCATAGAAGGCCACTAGCCTCTGATATCTTGGCAAGAACTTAGTGTCTTGATCATAGGTCACATGATCAAGACACTAAGTAAACTTCTTTCTATTTGAAGTGTTCAGGACCCAAAGCGTTCACTTAGCCTAAAAGGTCAGTAAAAGCAAGAATCACTTTAAAACAACAACAACAAAAGATGCATGCATAGCTTAAGTAGTTATATGTTTGTTTACCAGTCTTCTGATAGAGAGCCAAGATCTTTTCTTGGTTGATTTCTCCGAAGTGAAGCTGGAAATTATTAATAAATACTTGAAAAGTGATCCAGTTATAGAATCCTTTTAGAGTCACGATAGTTACCCTAAGCTTTTGCCACTGTCTCACACCCGTATAAATCAACTGGATTTGTGTGGGTGCTGGTCTCCTTTTTTGAGAAGCTTTTCAGAGTGCCTGGTTTTCAGGTAAATATATGCCGCTTGGTGTCGCTCACTGTGTCACTTTACATAATGATAAGCAAATCATAATTACAGCATGGAAAAATGGCATAAAGTCTGGGAACAAACCTAGCAGACTCTGTAATCAAAACAGCCTAGCCAGTGGAAATCAGAGGGTACAAGCTTAATAGAACCCTAGCAGCCACAAGGATTCAGTGCCTCATGAGCATCACTCAGGATCTTTCACAGAGGAAATGGAGTCTTGGTTAACCTGTCAAATCTGTTAGGTAAAGAGTGCTTGGTATAAGTTCTGAAATGATAAACACCAGACGTAAGATACTTTCAAGAGAATGTCATTTCAGTTAAGCATGGGTGCTTCAATGGAGATTCTTAAGGAGGAAAGTGAAAAGAAATTTTGTTTCATAATTCCTTAGAATCTTTAGCTAGAATGACTGAATATGTCCAAATACAGTAGTAAGATATATGAAGCCAGATGCACTATATTTTTAGGCACCTGGATATTTTGTTGTGGAATATGAATATTCTAATGACTAAAGATCAACAGGCTGCATCCCTGCACTTCCAGACAGCACTCTTTAAGCTACAAGTTTCTTAAAGTTTTAGTGGTTATAGTTTATATTGAATACTATATAAATGCTCTCACATATATAGTAACATTTTAGTAATAGCTGGTATAATATGCTGATTATGTTTTCATAAGTTAGTCATCCTCTATAAATAAATAGGCTATTTTCTCCTCATTTAAAGTATTTTCTAATCTAAACCAGTATTCTGAAGTCTTTGCTTTAAGACTTTAGGAATCAGATGATAGTTTCAGATCCTTTTCCTCTAGAAAAAAATGTATGTACACACAAGAGATACAAAGTCTCACATATAATTTCAGGAAGTTCATAGTTCCAGAGGCTATGCACAGTTCTCAGGAACTTCTGTTCTATCCAGTGATCTTATGAGGATAAAATTCTATAGAATGATTAGATTGGTCTAAGCTACAGAATAGACACATTGGAAGTTCCATTATTTTCAGGCTTTAAGAAATTTAACATGTTGGAATGGTATTGGAGGAATGAGCTCTGTTATATGAAGTTTCAAGATTATTTATCAAAGCCTACAGTTTTAAGTATCCATGCTTTTTGTTTTTAACTGTTTTGTTGGATTTTTCCAAAATGTATTACATGCTTCCCTGTCTTCTAAAAAAGAGTTCATTGAACGTAAGTTAACAGTTTCTAGATGACTTGGGGCTCTCACTGATAATGTTAATTATCATTTAGTACTCTGATTTAGTGATGTTTTCAGGGCTGCTTATGGATGTGTGCAGCTGTTTACTTCCCAGCTACATGCCTTGGACTGCTGTGCTATTTTGTGTTCCTGTGTTTGCTTTATAGTTTTTCATTATCCCCTTTATGTTCAGGCTGTCACCTTAAATTTCTTGTGCTGTCAGTGAATGGTGATGTAACATCTCACTCCCATCTATTACCCCCAATTCCATTTTTACTGCTAATATACTGTGAGTAAGGATGTAGGTACTGTGTTTGTTAAAATTATGCATATGATGAAAAGGCTTTGACTGAACATTTCAGGACTTTCCTCTGTAAATAGAATACATAGGCTTTGGATTCTCCCTTTGGTTGCTCAGCGAATGTTTTGCTTACTTCCTGGTTCCTTGCAATTTTCTGCATAGCTAAGACTGCTAGTTAGGTAGTTTCTTATTACACTTTATGACTTTGGTGTTTCAAAGAGTGCCTCCCAGATATTCTGTAACATAGCTTTAAATCATTGAGTCTTCCACTCTTTACTCCTACTGGACACTAATATTCTGAATGAAGTATTTCTGTCACCTAGAATCAAATAATAAGATTCTTTTTCCAATTTACTAGAAAAATAATTAGAATTTTCTCAGTTTTAAGGGTTTTTCTCAAATAAGTTAAAATTTGATGCCCACTTAGTAATAGTAAGCGACTAATCTTCAATATCACAAAACTAACATGTGGTACATGAACATCATCGGGCATTCATCCACATCACCATGATTACCTTGACAGTTTTGGATGCGTCTGTGCCTGTGGTTATGGTTTTATATTGCTCTACCGTAGTGTGGTCATCTTCTACAAGTAGTTCTTCTAGGTGTATGCTGTAATCAAATGTGATCCATGTTGCAGCCTGTTCCCGTCTCGTCGGTGCAGCCTCATCTTTCGCATTCTCCATGTCGCTTTGACAGGTTGACTCTGAAGTTCCTTTCAGTTGTGCTCTTTTACACTCATGTTTTTGCATTGGCTCTGCCTAGAAATCTTTCTTTCCCTCTTTACCTGTGTAATTTGTTGTCCTTTAAGCCTCGGATCAAATGCCACCTCTTTACGGAAGTGACCTTCATGAAGCTCTCGCTACTTCAGTTGGCTGCTCTCTTACTGTGTTTCCTTAGCTCATTAGTGGTGACTCTTGTCACACTCTGTGGTCATTACTTTTATGTCTTTCACCCTAGTCTTTTACGATCCTCGGTGCATAAGGACCATGTTTTTACTACTATTGTTAGGCGTTTATTAATTTGTAATAAATGGTATTCTTCAGAGAACACCATGTCTTTCCAGATATGCTGTTTTCTGAATTAAGAACCACTTTCTAAAATTTCCACCAAGCTTACTAATAATATAGGATGAACAGATTCTTCTCTGAAATCCCATATGTGTTCTCCAAATTTGATTAGATCTTGTCTACTTGGAGATGACCTTTATACACAGTTATGTATGTAGAGCCTACACAGTTTCCATATGCTGTCTGTGCTCTAGCTCATATAATCTATGGACAATATAAAAGAAGTTTCCATGATGTTTTAAACACAAATCTCAATACTTTTTTTTTAACCTGCTCCTATCTTGACACACGGGGCTTCCCAGATGTCTCAGTGGTAAAGAATCCACCTGCCAATGCAGGAGATGCAGGTTCGATCCCTGGGTCAGAAAGATCCCCTGGAGGAAGAAATGGCAACCTGTGCCAATATTCTTGCCTGAAGAATCCCATGGACAGAGAGGAGCCTGGTGGGCTACAGTCCATGGGGTTGTGAAAGAGCTGGACACAGCTTCGGGACTGAGCACACATTTTGATACGCAGGGCTCTGGAGTACTTTTTTCTTTAATGTGTCATGTTTGTGGATTTGAAGGTTCGATATTTTTTAAGAAGTCACTTCTCAAATTCATCTTGATTTTAACACAGTCCCACTACAAATCTACAAGTTTTTTTGGTAAAAATTGACAAATTTATTCTAAAATTGATGTCAGTGGGGGAACAGAGGACTTACAATGGCTGAAGCAGTGTTGAAAAAAGAAAAAAATTGAAGGACTAAAACTAAGCTACAATATTTAAGTCTGAGATTTTGACATAAAAGCTAGAGGTGAACAGTCAAGAGTCCAGAAAGACACACACATATATGGTCAGTTTAGTTTTGACAGAAGTGTCAAGACAGTTCAATTGGGAAAGGAATGTATTTTCAACAAATGGTGTAGGAACAACTGGGTAAACACAGAAAGTGAACTTCATCTTATGTCATAGTACACACAAAATTTAATTCAAGATAAGAGGATCAGTGAAAGCAAAAGAGAATATCTTTGCAACCATGGAGTATGCAATGATTACTTAGGCTATTAAATGCACTGAACATTTTTTAAGGTAAATTGAACTTCATTAAAGGCTTTTCCATATTTCCCCCATTCTAACATTGCTCCTTCTTTCTTTTTTGTTCTAATAATGGGCATAAAATGTATTGCTTGGCAGTTGAAATTTTTCAATAGGTTGTTGGGATTTGAGTTTCTTTAAGCCATAAGCTAAGGGTTTTCACCAGCTTAAAAACGTTTTTTTACTTATTTCTGTCCATTTTCTGTCCTTCTTAGGACTCAAATTATACTTACCCAGGCATGCTTGAGACCGTTTCACAGGTCTCTATGAGACTCAGTTCATTTGTCTTCATTCTTTATCTGTGTTCTTTAGCTTGGATAATTTCTATTTACATTCATTGACTTACTTAACATCTCAAGTCTTTTTAGCTGAATGCGATAAATTTGTCATTCCATTTATTGTGCTTTTCAGCTCTAAAATTTCTGTTTGATTCTTTTTATAGTTTCTGTTCTCCTGTTTAAAGTCCACATTTGTTCAGTCATCATTAGCATATTTTCCTTAAATTAGTTAAACATTTATAATAATGGCTTTGCTTGCTAATAGAATAAATTCAGTGTTTGAGCCCACTCAGACTCAGGTTGTTGGCTACTTTCTTTCCCTAGTATGGGTCACACTTTTCTGTTTTTCACATCTTATTTTTTTGGTTAAAAACTGAACATTGTATGTAATAAATTATAGTGTGTCTGGATTCTGTTTGTTCTTCTGAAGGCTTGCCTAGATTCAAACTGCAGTGTCTGTTTTGTGTGTGTGTGTCTCTCTGTCTCTCTCTCATTCTCTCTCTCTCATTGTATAGCTGCTATTGTCTTTACTCAGATTTTGTTTTATTCCCTAATCCCAGCTGCCTCCCCAGGGGTCTCACCTGAGCTTTCTTAGCTTAGTGGTCAGCCAGTGATTTGAGCATAGAGCTCAAATGCCTGAAGTCAGTAAGTCGTCTACTTTTATCACCTGTGCTGTTTTTGAATCAGAACATATTCAAAGGCACAGCAAATTCACAAGTCTTCCCAAGCTTTCCACTTTTGCCAGGCTCTGGGATGATCCATATACAGGCATCTTTAGCATTCAGCCAGGGATGTGGTCTGTTTATGATCTCAGCCTTTCTATAGCTCTGTTGTTTCTAGAATCTCACCCTTAGGCTGAATCTGTAACCTTCAGCCAGTAAAGCTGTGAGTTTTCACTGAACTGAGGAGTTATGGAAACAGCTCCTCCCTGGAAGACAGTAAATCCACAGTTTTTAACCTAAGCTATAGCAGTTGATCGTGGATGAACACTTCTCAGATTTTTACTTGCATTTGGTAATTTTCCAGCACCCTGAAGTGGCTGTTTTTAATAATTTTCCCAGTCTTATACTTATTTTCTGAGGAATAGAAGTATGCAACTTCAGTATACTACTATCAAAAAAAAAAAGATGAACAGTTACTTTATTTCAGCTATGTTCCTTAGGACGAGTGGCTAGCTGGACTTCTGTTTTTCTTGGCGTAGTAATTTTTTTTAATGGAAGTAGAATTCACGTACCATAAAATTCACCTATTGAAAGTATATAATTCATTTTCAGTATATTCACAAAGTTATGCAGTCACCAGTGGCTACAGAACATTTTCATCCCCCCAGAAAGAAAACCTGTACCCATGAACAGTCACTGCCCTGTCCTTCTTTCTCCCAGCCCCTGGCAAACACAAATCTGCTTTTTGTCTCTGTGGATTTGCCTGTTCTGGACATTTCATGTAAATGGACTTAAAGAGTAACCTTTTGGGCTTCCCAGGTTTTGGACTTTCCCATCTTCCTAGTGGTAAAGAACTTTCCTGCCAACACAGGAGACATAAGAGACGTGGGTTAGATTCCTGGGTTGGAAAGATCCCCTGGAGGAGGGCATGGCAACCCACTCCAGTATTCTTGCCTGGAGAATCCCATGGACAGAGGAGCCTGGAGGGCTACAGTCTGTAGAGGCATACAGAGTCAGACACGACTGAAGCAACTTGGCACGCATCAGCACACAGCCTTTTGTGACCACCTTCTTTCACTCAGCATGGTGTTTTCAAAGTTCATCTGTGATGTGGCATGAAGCAGTACTTTGTGGCTAAATAATATTTCACTGGATATATTCCAGATTTTACCAGTTTATCAGTTGATGTACCTTTAAATTGTTTCCAGGTTTTTATTATTATGAACAATGCTGCTGTGAACATTCACATACATGTTTTTGTGTACACATATATTTTTACTTCTCTTGGGTCTGTATCTAGGAGTGAAATCAGTGAGTCATATAGTAAATAACTTTATGTTTAACTTTTTGAGAAGGTGATGGTGATTTTTAACTAAAACTGGATTTGGCATTTAATAGGGAAACTTAATACCCTCACATTTATTCTGATTATTGTAACCAGTATTTTGTTTTGTGTTTTCTGTTATTAAGCTCTTCTGTTCGTTGGGATTGTTTTTTTTTTCCTGCATTTTAATTGGAATAATCAGTCCCACACATATTCACTCTGTCTTATCTAGTGAGAGAATGTGGACATTCTGTTTCTACTTTTAAAATGTTAACAGATGGGTTTAAATTTACATGTTCATCTTATTGTCTGCAGTTAATCTCTGTCTCCATTCAAGCTGAGAAGGAACATGGCATGCTTTCAAATTTATTTTTCCTAACACGACCTAATGAAGTCATCTTAAATTTTAGTACTAGTTTCTGTTTCTTCTACCTTTTTATGTTTTCATCATTTTTTTGTAACTATGCATGTGTGCTGAGTCGCTTCAGTCGTATCCAAATCTTTGCAACCCTGTGGACCATGCTGTCCATGGAATTTGCGACCAGGCTCCTCTGTCCGTGGCAAGAATACTGGAGTGGGTTGCCATGCCCTCCTCCAGGGAATCTTTGCAACCCAGGGATCGAACCCACGTCTCTTAGCTCTCCTGCATTGGCAGGCAGGTTGTTTACCACTAGTGCCACCGGAGAAGCCTTTTTCTAACCATTCTTATCAGTTTTTCTGATGTCTTTGCCCAACACTATTTCTTATATTAACACATTTGTCTTTTTCCTGGATTCTTAACTTATTTTGCAGGAGTTATGTCCTCAAGGAATTATTCCATATAGCTTTGGGGCTGATAAATTTTCAGAGTACTTACATATTAGAAAAAGTATTTTACCCTTACACTTGAATGATGTTAGACCGGATTTAAAATCACTTCCTGTAAGATTTTTAAGATATTTCTCCACAATTTACTAGTTTCCATTGTTGGTGAGATTCCACGGTGGCTCAGATGGTAAATCGTCTGCCTGTAATGCAGGAGGCCTGGGTTTGATCCCCGGGTCGGGAAGATCCCCTGGAGAAGGAAATGGCAACCCACTCCAGTACTCTTGCCTAGAAAATTCCATGGATGGAGGAGCCTGGTGGGCTACAGTCCATGGGGTTGCAGGGAGTCGGACACGACTGAGCGACTTCACTCACTCATTGTTGGTGGTAAGGATTTTGATGTCAGTCTTAGTCTTGATTCTTCTCCTTGGAAACCCTCTGGACTTTCTATAACCTTCAAGCTCTAATATTCTACTGCCCAGTGTCTAAGTGTTACCTTTCTTTCTTCCTATACTTTCATTCTTTCATCAGCACTTGATGGGTCCTTTCAGTCTGAAGATTTCTATCTTTATTCTTGAAAGTTTTCATTGGTAATTTTCTTCTTCTGAACAACTCAGTTGTTTCTGGAATGCTTATTGCAGCTGATCTCAAAAGTTCTGAATTCATCCATCATGGATTTTATCTTTACTTTGTTTCTCTGTCCTTTTGTACTGTATATTTGGAAAGTCCTCAGTACAATCTTCTGTTTTACTGATTCACTTTGCAATTCATTCAGGTTAACATTAGCAACTTCAGTTAATTTCAGTTAACTCTAATAATAATATTGTCATGTGTGCCTGGGAACAATACATTTTCTCTCTGTATGCTGTGATATAATTTGTCCAGAAATGAACAAACACAGCAATTCTAGGATGCGGGCATGCTTTGTGTATTCAACAAATCTAAAGAGTTGTTGAAAATCTACAAAATCTACTTCCTGCACAATTTTTAAATTCTCTGGACTCTGTGGTGCCCCATGTAGATTGGTACCCAAAGGCATCTCTCCTTTGCCCCCTCATTTGTCACACCCCTGATCTCCTCCAATGTTATTCTCTTTGTTGTACGTGTTTCCTTCAGAGTGCTGATTTTCCTCATCTGTTTGGTGATTTTTTTTGGCAGTTTGCTCATTTTTGTGTTACAGTGCATTCACCTGCCTGAGGGTCCAGTAGCTCATGGCCAGTGGTTTAGAGGGAGGGACAGGATGAGCTGCTGATGGGCAGGGGTGCTGGTGCTCGTCCCCTGGCGTGGGCACCGTCAGCAGCCTGTGGCTACCCCGCTTTCCAGCCAGTGCGCGTCTTCACTGCTTCAGCCTGGGACTGTGCCTCTGTGGACTGTTGCTTAGGACAAGCGGGTTGAGGGGAGCAGTGTGTGAGGACCTAATTGACCCAGCTGCTCCAAATGCAGCTTACCACTTAGTCATCCTGATAGACATCTAAGCATACCCCCGCTCGCCCCCCAGCCCGCTGTGTCCAGCGACTCTGGCTTGAAGCTCTTCTGACCAGCCCTCCTTTCGCACATGTGTCTCTCCTCCACGTGGCTCCAGCTATGGCTTCTTTCAGCTTCCTCCCTCCTTGCCTCCCCTCACCCCTTCGTAAATTTGATCTTGTCTGCTTCCAGGAGACCGCTGATAATCTTTTCCTATTTTCCCATGTATGTATAATTTGTAATTGTTGAATTTAAATGTCGTTTTCTCAGAAAAGTTTTCCCTAACTGCCCGACTTAAAGTAACGTCCCAATTACTTCCTGTCACATCACTTCATGTTGCTATCTTTATTGCATTTATCTCTACCTAGTATTTTGGAGAAGGCAATGGCAACCCACTCCAGCACTCTTGCCTGGAAAACCCCCTGGGCAGAGGAGCCTGGTGGGCTGCAGTCCATGGGGTCGCTACGAGTCAGACATGACTGAGCGACTTCACTTTCCCTTTTCACTTTCCTACATTGGAGAAGGAAATGGCAACCCACTCCAATGTTCTTGCCTGGAGAATCCCAGGGACAGAGGAGCCTTGTGGGCTGCCGTCTATGGGGTCGCACAGAGTTGGACACGACTGAAGCGACTTAGCAGCAGCAGCAGCAGCTACCTCGTATTTGTCCTTGGTCAGTCTTTCCAGACCTAAATGCAAACTTCATTAGGGGCCTTATATGTTCTATTCACTGCTCTATCCCAAGTGGTTAGGACAGTGTCTGGTATAGGATAAACATGATAGCTAAATTAAGTGACTTTAAAATAATATTGTATATCACACATCTGCTTGAATTACACATATTTTAGATTTTACAGCAGGAACTAAGCTTAGCAAATACTCTGTTAATTTCTCTGTTCAATAAAGAAAACCTTTTAGTGTCTTTAGCCCCAAAGCTGTACATTAATCCATGAATAATATAAAAGATCTTCACCTTCAGCCCAGAAGTCATTAAGCTGAAGTTTGTTGGGAGGAGGGAAGCAAAGCTTTCATTTTCTAAGAACAACATTTTATAATGTAAATGACCAGAAAAGTTCATGATTATATTTGCTTAGTTTCTATGATTATATGATGGAGAAGGCAATGGCACCTCACTCCAGTACTTTTGCCTGGAAAATCCCATGGGCAGCAGAGCCTGGGGTCACTAAGAGTCGTGCTTTCATTTTCTAAGAACAACATTTTATAATGTAAATGACCAGAAAAGTTCATGATTATATTTGCTTAGTTTCTATGATTATATGATGGAGAAGGCAATGGCACCTCACTCCAGTACTTTTGCCTGGAAAATCCCATGGGCAGCAGAGCCTGGGGACACTAAGAGTCGGACACAACTGAGTGACTTCACTTTCACTTTTCACTTACATGCATTGGAGAAGGAAATGGCAACCCACTCCAGTACTCTTGCCTGGAGAATCCCAGGGATGGGGGAGCCTGGTTGGCTTCCATCTATGGGATTGCACAGAGTTGGACACGACTGAAGCGACTTAGCAGCAGCATGATTATATGAATGTATTTTATTCAAGTAAATTTTAAGTTGAAATGCATCGTAGCCTCATGCTATTATGGAGCCCCTTTAGCAAACAAATTTCCAAATTCTTAAATTAGGTTAATGATTCATTCTACCAAATAAAATTTTTACTTTCATTCCCTGTATCTCTTAAAGTAAATTTGGTAGCTCTAGTCAGCTGACCAGACAGTATGCAACAGTAATGAACAATTTTTCAGTTTCAAATAATTGTTTTGAGGGTTGGTTCCTTAATTAAATATTAGGTTGGAGAAGCAGAAGAATCCACGTAGGTACAGTCAGATTCTTTGTTTATGTAATAACTCCATGAAAGAAAATTTCATGTCTCAGCAAGTTTTGAGTAGGCCTTTATTGTTAATTACATATTTTTTCAGTCCCCATATAATTAATGTTACAAAGTACAATCACATTTTTATTTTCTACAGAGATCAAATATATTCCCTAATTTTTCCATGAAAATGTTTTAATTTTAATTAAATAAAGAGGAAGTCACATCATGGAAAACAATGAAAATTCATTTGGTCCATAAAACATATTTATTATGCACTGTTTGGAAATCTGTAGGTTAATTACACACCCACCATCAAGAGAATGATCTTAAACCATATAGAGTTAACCTTTCACCTTTATAATTCTGATGAAAATTATTTTAATTTTATCTTTTATAATTTAGGCAAAGATGCAATTTACACAATTCCAGTGAAAAACATTCTTGCTGTGGAAAAACTGGAAGAGAGCTCTTTCAACAAGAAAAATGTAAGTTATATAATTTAAAGTTTTTTAAACTGCATATATTACTTAGCTGAAAATTTTTAAAGAGGTTTAGTATTTGTTTTAATCATTAATATCTGATAATTCGTAGCTGGAACTCTGTTTAAAATTGTCCATTATTGTTGATGCTTTGTATAGTCCACCTCACCTATTAAGTTAAAGGTACTTTTTTCAGTTAAGAATTCTTTACTCAATGGGCTCAGTGGTAAAGAATTCGCCTGCCAGTGCAGTAGATGCAAGTTCGATCCCTGAGTTGGGAAGATCTCCTGGAGAAGGGAATGGCAACCATCTCCAGTATCCTTGCCTAGGAAATCCCATGGACAGAGGAGCCTGGTGGGCTGCAGTCCGTGGGGTCGCAAGAGTCGGAAACAACTGAGTGACTAAACAGCTTCTCTCAATACTTGAGTTTTATCAAATTTCTCAGCTTGACCTTCAGAATACAGTCCCAGCCTGTCTGTGTAGCCTAATCCTCTGCTGCCCTTCAGTACATACCAATAGATACCAGTAACCAAGGTGATTTCCTTGTTTCTGTTTTCCCACTGCTCTCTTTACCCATAGGTTTTCCTCTTATCTGAAATTCTCTCCCTTTATTCCTATTTGTATGATAGCCCCTTCCCTAGGACTTGTGTGGTTTCTAAAAATTATATTCTATTGTACTGTTTAGTACCATGTAACTCAGACAGTCCTGGGGACATAACAGTTTATGATATACCTGAGCAACAGTTACCTAGCCATGCAAACAATTTCTGTTCTGTACCTTCTTATGTTTTGTACTGTGTTTGATTTTTAGACTGTTACTAACTTTTTGTCTTAATTATCTGTGAAGATGTTCCAAGTGATACACACGGAGAAACCACTCTATGTCCAGGCAAATAATTGTGTAGAAGCTAATGAATGGATAGATGTGCTCTGCAGGGTGAGCCGATGCAATCAGAACAGACTCAGCTCTTACCACCCCTCCGCATATCTAAACGGAAACTGGCTCTGCTGTCTGGAGCCCAGTGAAAATGCTCTCGGCTGCAAGCCATGTACTGCGTAAGTTTCTTTTTGATTAAAAAGGCAGTGTCTTAAATGTGCTGTATTCATACAGTGGAATATTATTCATCCCTAAAACGGAATGATGTCCTGATATATGCATGGATGCACCTTGAAAACATGCTGAAAAGAAGCCAGAAAAGCATGCTAAAAGAAGTCCGACACAAAGGCCGTGTACTTCAGGGTAACACTCACATGAAGTATCCAGCATAGGTAAACTGATGGAGCCGGAGTAGATTAGCAGTTGTGAGGGATTCGAGGGAGGGAACAATGGGGAGTACTTAATACAGAGATTCTTTTGGGGTGATGAAAATGTTCTCAATAAATTGTGGTTTCACAAGTCAAAAAAGGGAGGGCAGTGTTTAAATAGATGTGCACACTTGAGCAAGGTATTGAGGAAGGGCCTAGCATTCTTGTTCTAATTGCATGGAACAGCCATGGTAGCTTTACAGACTTATAAAATAACATGATGAAGCATGGGTAATGAAAATGATTGAACTTTAAAATCCTCTTCTTTTTGAGTATAGTCGCATAATGACCAAACCTAAGGATCTCATTCTATTTAATTATCAAGTTAGTCTAGATTCCCAAGGTTCCTTTTACAAAATTCTGTGTTTCTGTTTTCAGTTTCAAACCGTCAGAATTCTCTAGCATGTTAACAAAATGATATTTTTCCAATGTCTTTTATTCATTTTCACACAGAGGTGTCCCTGCAGACATCCAAATAGATATTGATGAAGACAGAGAAACAGAAAGAATTTATTCCCTTTTCACCCTCAGTTTACTTAAGCTGCAGAAAATGGAAGGTAAGTATATAATTAAAATTCTTTTATATAACCATGATCCTTCATTACCAGTTCGTGAAGTGTTTCTTTGGTATTATCTTAAAGTCAAAAGATACTCATGGATTTATCAAAATGTTACCTATAAGGAAGCTGACAAACTCCCAAAGGAAGTTGTTTAAGTAAAAATATTGTTTTCGCATAAATGTAATTATCATAATTAATAAAATGTATGGATTTTGGTTGTCTATGCATTTCCAAGGGAGCTTTTCCCAGCTTGAGCCCCTCTTGAAAAGTTTTATTTATATTACAGATTATGCTTAATGGATTTAGTTGTCTGATCAGAAATTTCGTTTCTTCTTGTAGAGGCTTGTGGAACTATAGCAGTCTATCAAGGACCACAGAAAGAGCCTGATGACTATTCCAACTTTGTAATTGAGGATTCTGTAACAACCTTCAAGACAATTCAACAAATAAAAAGTGTCATAGAGAAGCTAGATGAACCTCATGAAAAGTATAGGAAGAAAAGATCAAGTAGTGCGAAATACGGGAGCAAGTAAGTACTGTTAAGATACTTTAGACTTTTTTGAACGTAGTTTGAGCTTTCCTTTGCTACCCTGTACTCACACCTGAAGTGCAGGTCTCCTGCCTGCCTTCATCTCTCAAGACCAACTTAGAACCTTTCTCTTGTGCAGGAATTTCCTGAGTCACTCCTGCAGGGATCTTTTTCAATTCTAGCATCATTCATTGTGTTGGGGCAGTACCTTATCATCACTTTCAGTGTTATCTTTCAATTTAATCACTGAATTGAATACTTAGTATTCCTATTTTGATTTTTACTGATCTTCTTTATGTGTCACAGTACCTTTATACATCCTAAGTACAAAAAAAAACATTAGCTTTGAAAGTGCTAGAAGTATTTTATAATTGATGCTCTGGATCCATGTCAGAGGCAGATGGACACTGATAGAAACGGCAACAGCAGTTGTTAAGGACCCTCCTCCTTACCACTAGACACTGCGCCAAGTACTTCACATTCCATCAATTAGATTTTTTTTAGCAGCAAGTAACAGAAAATCCCAATGGCTTAAATAATAGGAAAATGTTTAATCTCACAAATTAAAAGTCCTGATTTCTACATTTAGCTAGTTCAGCTCAACACTGTCATCAAGGACAATCTAGCCACTCAGCCATCTTCAACAAGATGATTTCTGTCTTCCTCAGGCTGGTGCCGGGCTGCAGTAGTTCACATTTATAATAATAGTGTCTAGAGGCAGGAAGAGCTGTTTCTTCCTCAGAAGGAAAGAAACCTTGTCTAAAGTTACCCTGGCTTCCCCTGAACCCTGGGGCTGCCCAGCACCAGCACTAGAATCAGGCTTCTATTTGCACAGAGGTAGATAGGAAGGGTTGGTTCTTGGACCAGCAGATAAATGTCTGCCACGATGTGTACACTCTCATCGATCCTCACACCAGCCCAACACGGTTATATTCCCATTTCACAGCTAGAGAAACTAGAGCCAGGGGAAGTGAAGTGCCTTGCCCAAGGTCATTTTTTTTTCAATTGTTCAGTCATATCTGACTCTTTGCGACCGCATGGATTATAGAGTCCGTGGAATTCTCCAGGCCAAAATACTGGAGTGTGTAGCCTTTCTCTTCTGCAGGGGATCTTCCCAATGCAGGGACTGAACCCAGGTCTCCTGCACTGTAGGCGGATTCTTCACCAACTGAGCTATCGGGGAAGCCATAGAGCTGATGAATAAGGGGCTTTGAATCTTGGCCCCAACCATTTTAAGTGTTTTTTTTAACTTATGTGGATTGATCATTTTAATTGTGTTTTATAAACAATGAAAATCAGTTTGACAGGTATAAATATTTGTGTTCTGCCTAGATGGAAGGCTCAGTACTTTGAAAAGGTTATTGTAAGCATCCTGTTACTGTCTTTTCTACATTAGTATATTTTGTTCTCTTCCAACAGTAAAGTAATCCAGTTTTCTTGGAGCCGTGGCAGGTTTCCATATGAGGTTCTAGGCAGTGCTTGGCATCCTTCCTAACTAGTATTTTCCCCCACCGCACCCACATATACCATACCCCTTCCAGTTGTGTTTTTCTCTCTTAAAACCTACTGCTCTTTCTTGTGCTAAATATTTTATATGTTTATCTTTTCTGTACTAGAATATAGGCTCCACAGGGCCAAGGGTTTTGTCATTTTTCTTCACCTCTGTGTCCATAGCTTCTAAAACAGTGCCTGACATGTACTGGGTAGTCACAAAAAGCTTGCTAAATCAGTAAAATAGGACTTGGCAAGAGAAAATGACAAATACTGGATGCTATGACATATTTGTTACTTTTTACAATTTTTTTCAGTGTTTGAAAAATTATTTTTATTATTTTCTAGGGAAAATCCAATCGGGAAAATATTTTAGAGTGTGGCCAATTGATTCAGAAGAACTGGAAAATATTTTAGTTGGAGTTTTTCGATTCATCATGTATTTTGTTCATAGTATTTAAGAATGAACATCGGCTTCACTGTCACCTGCATTCACACTGTATTTAATATTTAATAATTGAAACTAACTGTTTGGAAATTCTGGTGTGATGTTTCACTAGAGAATTTAAAACCCAGGATTCCCTTCATATCTTATGTGTCGAAAGCCATGTTTCAGCAACTTCTTTTTAATAGAAAGACTCTTCCTAAAGAAGCTTTATAACAAAAGGAGAACCCCTCCATAGCAAGAAACCATCTCTTCTTGTAACACTCCGTGTTGTGTGGACTTTCACTACCATTAGTGCCTGCTCTGTACTGCCAACATTATGTTTTCCTCGGGAATTTCAATCCATGACTATTCAGAGCTTCCATTTAGTTCATCTAGACCCTTCCTCTTCAAAACAAACAAAAAAGATCTCCTTTGGCCCATCGGTCATTACAGATGACATTAGGGACAGCGACAGAAACTTTAGAAAACTACCACAGCACCCTTGAAAGTCGGTGGACCTTTTCCCTGTTTCGAGATGCGAACGGAGCTCCGATAGGAGAATCAGGGAGCAGGTACTGCTGTCTGTGTCTTGTTTGCGTGTGGGACGAGTGATGGCAGATGAAGTAAAACCAGACCACTCCATTTTTTTTCACCATGTAAACATCAGGCACTCATATTTTTGATTTGAGAGTTCAGGTTGTTGTGACTTCTAAGGACTTCACTTCTGAAAAAGGAGAGAGAGTAGACGACGGGAACGGGTGGTGTACAGTCACTCGACCTCTCTCGTTGCTCCGCCATTGTCAGGGCCACCACCACGGGACGCCCGCCTCCCCACGTGAGGGTGAGACCCTACTCGAGGACAGTCACTCGGCGCACTTTACTCATCTGGGCGACCCCAGATTATACTTCAGATACTCCATGGTATCTAACCTTTATGATCAGTTGAATGATCAGTGTTTAAGTCTAGAAATAATGCTTTCTTGAAAATGTTTATATTTCACTGCTGTTTCCTTATTGCCTGCTAGCCAAATGGAATTGGGCAAGCAACTGTTTGAATCCTGTTTTTCCCTAATAATTTACCTTTATCCTAAAAATCATTAACTGTAAATAAGCAATCGAAGCAAGTTGCCACCTTGAAGTTAAGAGGGATACACTTTGCTTCATCAGTATTAAAAACCATGGTACTTTTATTATGTGTTTTTAAATTCAAAACATTTTCTAAATGTGGTACTTTGAACCTTGGAGTATTTTACATGTTTCTGTTTAAAACTGTGACTTATTAATGTAAGTCTAGCTAGTAGTGTCTTTTTGTTTCCCTGAGCATAAGCTATATTTCAAGATACACTTTGCCAGTTATGTTATTGGTGAGTAATTGTTTTTAAATTATAACGTTACTGGGTAATTATTTTTTAAAGACTATTGGCAAACAATCAAAGTTCCATAGATGATTAAAACTAAGCGATGTATTTCTCTAAAAGACTTGTAAAAATCACTTAGTTTTATTTAAGGATCACTCCTAGTCTGCATTGTTACTCCTGGCCCATTTTAAAGACAAGTTTGAAAAAGTCTTTTAAATTTTATGAGCTTATAGATTCCATAAACTCCACTGATTCATCAGTGTGAAAGAGTTTTACCATTTAATCCATTTCTCACTGCTGAATTTTATTCAGATTGAAATTTCCTTTTCAGGCATGCCCGCCTGGAAAGGCCATGTGCTCATTGCCAGGCACCACTCATTGCTCTCCAGTGGCTTCTTGACTTATATTCTGACTTTTCTAGTATCAAGCCCTTGGTAACATGATACCAAGTTATGACTGTTTTTAAAGAGCACAGTGTTCTCAAAGGGACCAAGGCTGTGTAACCGAGAATTTGAAAAGAATTCAGTTACTAGTTCTTTCTTCACTCTTAAACAGCCAGTCTGACTGGAGTTAACCACCTTGGCACAGCCTAAAAACAAGTAATGTGAAATGAAATTTTCTTAAAGTCTTCTGAAATAAGAGACCATGTCAGTGGGACCCACAGATAACCGAGGTACTTTTACTTGCTTCCAAGGGCCTCATTCCTCCGCTGTTACTTACGAGTACTACTTTGATTTTTACTACCTGATCTGCTTTCTCTCCCTTTCCCAAACTTGAAAATACATGGCAGCTCACTTTTCCCCAAAGCCCTGAAAACCCCGAGAAAGAAAGCAAAGGACGATATGGAGGAACTCTTGTAAGTGCCAGCTGGGCTCTTGGCTCCGCCACCCCCGTCATTTGAAATCACGGTGGTGTGTCGCTTGCTTTGCTGTTGTTGTTTGCTCTTTGTTTAGCTTTGTTTTTTAATATTCATTTAATAATAGGCAATAGCAACATTTTTTTACTCCCAGGATTATAATTTATCAAATTGAACTATTTTCTTTGCCAAAGAAATATGTTTATTATATCACGGGTAATGATTTAAGTGTCAAAAAAAGGCTTTGCTTATTGTACAAAAAAAAAAGGGTGATGAATGATGTAGCTTTTGTTTCTGTTTCTGAAGCCTAATTTCATTCATTTTTCAGAAAGACTTATTCATGCCAGGTTTTAGAAGACAGATGTCATTTTAAGTAAAAGCACCTTTAATTTGTTCTAACGGTACATCCTGTAAAGACAAAAAGCTACAGAGCCTTTTAGGTGTCCTTACAGTATGTGAAAACTACAGAACTCATTCTAGAGTTAAATTACCAGTCTCGATTGATATTATCTGCTTCCATTTTTATTAACTTGGAAATTAATATGTTGCTAGTAAATATTGGTTTTTACAGTGTCCAGTTTGAAAATGTAAGTTATCAAAACTTAATGTAGTGAATTTGTGTAGCCATGTTGTATTGTTGAGAATGTATTTTTATTTAAATTTTATTTTCTTATCAAGAGTATTATAAAAATTAAAAACTTTTGTAGCTGTCGCTTGGAAATAACAAATAAATTACAAGAAGCCTGTCCACTCTCTGCGTGACCTCAGTTTCCCACTGATGTGAGAATCTCTGTTCAATTATAATGACCGTAACTCACCTATTAGGAAGGGAATAGCAAGTGAGGAGTTCTCAATAACAGAAGAGCAAGCCACCTGAAAAGGGTGCAGAAACCTCCTGCGGCTCATCCGGCTGGTTGTTTGGACCAAGGTCCTTGTTCGTTCACTCAGCAGACTTGTCTTGAGGACCTGCCGTGTGCAGGTGCTACACAGGACCCGTCATTCCCGAGAGCCGTGCACGTCCGGTGTGTGGGGGTATACTCCACTCATCTGAGTTCACAGCTTGGAGCTGACTTGTGCCCCCAGTGAAAGGAGCCAGGATCTTCCCCATTACTACCCTCATCATTGTCACTGAAGTCGCTCAGTCGTGTCCAATTCTTTGCGACCCCATGGACTATAGCCCACCAGGCTCCTCCGTCCATGGGATTTTCCAGGCAAGCGTACTGGAGCGGGTTGCCATTTCCTTCTCCAGGAGATCTTCCCAACCCAGGGATTGAACCCAGGTCTCCTGCATTGTAGGCAGACGCTTTCAGCAGCTTTGTTTGTTATTTCTAAACAAACCTTGATAAGACCTAGCCCCTGCAACTCCAGAGGAATTGCAAGTTGGTAAAGATGAAGGAATAAGGTTCTGAATCTCTTAAGCATCTTATTTTTATTGAAATACCAGACTCGCACACGAGCCCATGTATTAGAACAGACCTTAGAAAAGTTGGTAAGTACATAGTTGAACTCAGCATCAGTCAGCGGATATAACGGGCATCTATAGACTCGTCATTTAAAAAAACCAAAGAATAGACCTTTAGAATAGAAACATCAAGAGGTTCTATGCAAGTTTTATTCATGATACAAGCTAGTTTTTCAGATAGAGGAGACCATATTTTCGGTGGGTTTCCCTTTTCAAGTTTCATGATTCCAAAATAAGAGCCACCTGAGGCCAAGCAGAGTCCCTTCTTGTTGCAGTTGCCGGTGTGAGTTTCCCTACTACCCTAAGTCTCAATGGCCAGTATTGTCCTTCAGAGAATACCTGCCTTGGGTATACATGATGTACTTTAGAAATAAACTGACCCGTGTCCAGAGACCGTGGGTCTTCATTCTTCATTCACATCCTCACCAGAGGTTTAGACTCTTGTGGCTGAAAGTCTCACGCTTTGGCTTATCATTTTGCCATGTGACATCTTAGTTTGGTGAGCCATTTGGTGCCATGTTTTAAGCTTGTGTCTAGGTATTAACAGTAGAGAAGGTGTAACCTGCTTAAAGCCCTGTTTGGATTTATTTCATTTTCTGCATTGTGTCAAATTGTCTTTATTTCATACTATCAAAGCCTTTGTGCTTTCTTTGTATTGATCTACTTTTTGACATGGTCTTAGATACATGGAGTTTTTGCTCATCAAAAAAAAGTCCTGTCTAGAGTAGACAACATTGTTTTCCAAATTTAACACATATTCTCAACTCCACCCAGAACTGAGAAGGCCACACTGCACTGTTAAAAAAGCATCCATCATTTTAGACAGACTTGGTGCAAGGCAGACTGAGGGACGCTTCAAGAGGCATGTCAGAATCTCCCTGAGGAGGTAGAGGGCTCAGACATAGTTTGAAAAGGCATAGTCAATAAAATTCATACACTTGAAAGTGCAAACATCTGCTTTTGTAGTTCATACTACAGAAAAATCTTAACAAAATCTTGACCCATACAAATGTGTAGGTGAGACCACAGTTTTCATCCAGAGGCCCTTTGCAGTATGGAGCCTATGATATTTGTGTTAATATGGGGCATTTTTTAAAAGTTTTGGAAACACTGCAATATGGGCTAACATGAATTCCAAATCCTGATCCCCAGTCTCTTAAACTCTACATCAGAAGTTGGTGTCGGGTAAGAATACAGCCACAACCACTGCCTCCTTGCAGCTTGCATTCTGAGGCGAGAAGGCAGATTAGACGAAGAGGTAAAATGTGTCAGATGGTGAGAAGGATTATGGAGCAAAGTAAAGCAGGGAAGGGAGACAGTGCCGTGTATGGGGCTGGAAGGGCTGGGATACAGTTTAAAATTAGGGGCTTCCTTAGTGGTCTTGTGGCTAAGACTCTGCTTTCCCAATGCAAGGGACACGGGTCCAATCCCCGGTCAGAGAACTAGATCCCACCTGCCCCCACTAAGAGATTGCATCCCGCAACGAAACACCCCACACGCCACAATGAAGATCAAAAATCCCGTGTACCAAAAGTAAGACCCAGCACAGCCAAATAAGTAAATGAGTAAATATTTTAAAAATAAATAGGTTTATTCTAAGTTTAAAATAAGAATTCTAAGATTCTCCAGCAAGACCTCACTAGGAAGGTTACATTTGAACCAAGATCTGAGGAAGATGAGGAAAGGGAGTCTTAGAGAAATGTCGGGAAAGAGCCTCCCATCTCAAAAACAGCAAGGAGATGAGTGTGGCCAGAACAAATGAATAAGAGGGACTGGTAAGATCCTGCAATGAGGGAGGGTGTTGAGCAGTGGAGTGACATGATGGACTTGCCTTTTTCAGATCGTTCTGGCTGAGAGAAGTCTCACAGGCATCGAAAGCAGCTGGAGATGGGGTTGAATCATGTGAGGTTCATATGGAGCACAGAGGCCCCCAAACAGCCAAGGGGAGGGAGCCTGACAAAGGAGGCCAGCAGCTGGAGGAAACTGTCCCAGACTTCATATTCTGCAGCTACAGAAACAAGACTAGAAATGGTGCAAGAGATGCATGGGCCAGAGGACTAGAAGAGAGCGCCCAGGAATAAACCCACAAATACGGGGTCAGTTAGTTTATGACAAAGCTGCCATATAAAGGACGTGGAGTAGCCAGAGAACGTTGGTGGTCACTGAAGGCATGCCCAACTCCATGGCCACATGGACTGCAGCTCTCCAGGATTCCCTGTCCTTCACTATCTACCGGAAGTTGGTCAAACTCATGTCCATTGAGTCAGTGATGCTGTCCAACCATCTCGTCCTCTGCTGCCCCCTTCCTTTTTTGCCTTCGATCCTTCCCAGCATCAGGGTCTTTTCCAGTGAGTCACCTCTTCCATCAGGTGGCCAAAGTGTTGGAGCTTCAAAATCAGCCCTTCCAATGAATATTCAGGGTTGATTTCCTTTAGGATTGACTAGTTTGATCCCTTGCAGTCCAAGGGATTCTCAAGAGTCTTCTCTAGCACTACAATTCAAAAGCATCAATTCTTCAGCACTCAACTTTCTTTATGGTCCAACTCTCACACCCTAAGGATATGTCCCTCAATAAATTGCTTGGAAAATGGAACATCACAAGCCGAAGGACACTGCACATCATCTGCTTTGCACACAAAACTAAACACACAACTATGCACATCAAGCCCTTTCTTTGCTGAGTCCTCTAATGGCAGACCCCCAGCAGTCAGCCACATACAGAAGATTCTCCCCAATTTTTCATCACTTTTTCTCCCATGGCATAACCTTACAGCAGGTCCTGAAGAAACTGAGATCCACTAAATATGGTTCCAGCTCTGAATTGTCCTGAAACCAAATCCCTGGCATGTCCTGTCATCTGTGCTAAGTTACCTCAGTTATGTGTGACTCTGCAACCTCATGGACTGTAGCCCACCAGGCTTCTCTGTCCACAGGATTCTCAAGGCAAGAACGCTGGAGTGGGTTGTCATTTCCTCTTCCAGGGGATCTTTCTGGCCCAAGACGCGAACTCCCTCTCAGGTCTCCTACATCGACAGGTGGCTTTTTTTACCACTAGCGCCGCCTAGGAAGCCCTCCTGTCAGCTGTGCACAGAGCCAAATCTGGGGGCGGGTCAGGCAGGTCCTGCACTGCTAAGAGAGGCAGGCTTATCGCCCTCTGCTGGCCAATTGTGAAATGCAGGCCTCACCCACTCAACAGTTCCGTGGAGGCCAAGATCCCTGCTGTCAGTCCTGCTGAATCTATTATACTTTGGGAATTCAAAGGGATGGAGGCCAATATCCCATGACTTCTCAGAGAGTTCTAGAACAATTAGAAACCATACTCAATGTAATGAACGAACATACAAAGTTTACAACTCACACCTAAAATCACTCAAAATTGTCCACAGACACATATAAAAATATAAACATTATAGAAGAAAACAAACATGGTCATGGGTTTGGTCACATAGGTCAGGAGCTTTGACTTTTAATGTACAGCATGAAAAGCCCACACAGAAAAGGGAGGGGGGCATTAATAACATGTACTGTCTACAACTAAAAATTTTTACTTAGGGATACCAAATTAAAAAACCAAAAGGTAAGCCTCAAAGTGGGAGAAAAATGTTTGCTAAACACATGTCTTATAAAGAATTTGTAATCACATTAAAAATCAATAAATCATGCAGATAAAAGTATTTTCTTTTGGTAATGCAAGTTTTATGTTTGAAATTACTGGGAAGTCAGTAACATTCCAAAATGCCATGTCAGTACCACACCAGAAAACATCATGTTACAGGGAAAAACATTTCTCTACAAAGTCCAAGCCTTACCTACTTGCAGTTCACACAAAGAAACCTCACCGCTTTCCTAGGAGTCCACATGTAACTGACAGGAACTGTGGGAAGGTTATATTAGGAGCCACTGTGTCTTCCACACTGCAGATGACCAGGATGTGACAGAAAGAGTGAACTCTAACATTTCCAGTTTTCCGCATTATTCCAACAACAAACTATTAGAACTAATCTATGGATTCAGTAAAGTTACCAAATCAACACACAAAAATCAACTGCATTTCTAAACACCAGTAACAAACCATCAGAAAGAGAAAATCAGTTTGCAACTGCATCAAAAAGAACAAAATACCACGGAATAAATTTAACCAAGGACTTGAAATACCTGCACACTGAAAATATTGAGACATTGATGAAGAAATCGAAGATGCAAATAAATGGAATGATACCCTGTGTTTGTGGATGAAAAAGAATCAGTAGTGCTAAAACGTCCATTCCACCCAAAAGAATATGTACTTCCAATGCAATTCTTAACAGAATTCCAATGGCATTTTCCACAGAGACCGAACAACCATGCTGACATTTGTATGGAACCACAGAGAACTCTGAACAGCTAAGGGAACCTGAGAAAGGACACCAGCAGCTAGAGGAAACTCTCTCTGATGTCAAACCAATTGACCTATGACCTATTAGATGTCACCTGATTCAAAGATCTCAAGTGTGAAAAGACGTGCTTTGGCATTGCTCTGATACATGGATTCTCAGATGAACAAAAATAAAGCTGATTCTGTCTTTGAACTCCATTTAGATTCATGGATTCTCAGACGAACAAAACAATAAAAACGTCATACGTAAACCTTCAAACATACATGATTTTAGTAAAAGATTAGTATCTCAGATAGTTGGGTAAAGAGGGATCTTTCACTGGTATTGAGAAAATTGTAATTAGGAGAAAAAATCTATCTCACATGTGATACACACACACATACACACACTCACACACACATACTCCAGCTCTACCAAAGATGTGAAACCAAAAACCAAGAACATAACAATTTTAAAAGAACTCTGCTGCTGCTGCTAAGTCACTTCAGTCGTGTCTGACTCCGTGCGACCCCAGAGACGGCAGCCCACCAGGCTCCCCCGTCCCTGGGATTCTCCAGGCAAGAACATTGGAGTGGGTTGCCATTTCCTTCTCCAGCGCATGAAAGTGAAAGGTGAAAGTGAAGTCGCTCAGTTGTGTCCGAATCTTAGCGACCCCATGGACTGCAGCCTACCAGGCTCCTCTGTCCATAGGATTTTCCAGGCAAGAGTACTGAAGTGGGGTGCCACTGCCTTCTCCTAAAAGAACTCAAGGTATAACAATTGTTATAATATCAGAATAGGGAAGGTTTTTTTCAAATATGTCAAAAATCGAAAAGCCACATGGAAAGACTGATAATCCGACAGCTTAAAAACAAAAGCCAGTGGCAAGGCCAACACTGTGCCACCATCAAAGTGAAGAAACCACAGGTGAGCTGGGAAGTCGCCTGGCCACTCACCCCACAAGGCCTTGACACCCTGTCATGTCTCCAGGGTCCTCAGTTCTCCCCAGAGCTCCACCTACATGGCTGCTGCCACGCCAGGTTATACAGACCTCAGTCATCTCCCAACATGCAAGGGTTCTTTATTACAAAGACGGTTGAATGGTGGCCCCAAAAGGTGTGTCCCCGAGGACGTATGAAGGGACCTTACCTGAAACAAAGGGTCATTGTAGACCTAGTGAAGAAGCTGAGAAGAGGTCATCCTGGATGAGGGTGGCCCAAATCCAATGACAGTGTCCTTATATGAGACGGAAGAGGAGAGCCCGAGAGAGAAGCCGCAAGAAGGTGGAGTTGGGAGCGAGGTCGCCACAAGCCCAGAGATGCCCAGAGCCCCCAGAATCTGGTAGAGGCAAGATGGAACATTCCCTGGAGCCTCCTGAGAAAGCATGGCCCTGCCCACACCTTGATTCAGATGTCTGGTCTCCAGAGCTGGGGGAGGATGAATTCCTGTTGTTTTAAAAACCTCAGCTTGCTGTCATTTGTCATAAAAAGCCACAGGATAGCCACACGCACAGACCCTGCCCTGTCGACTTCTGGAAGCATTTCAGTCTTCTGATTGAGAACCTTCAACATCACCCTTCAGATCACTAATTAGAAGCAGGCAGGACTTCCTTGGTGATCCAGTAGCTGAGACTCCACGTTCCCAATGAGGGGGACCCTGTTCAATCTCTGGTTGGGGAACTGGATCCCGTATGCCACGACTAAGAGTTTGCATGCCACAATTAAACATCTGACATGCCGCAACTGAGACCTGGTACAGCGTGGATATTTTTTGAAAAGAATAAGCAGGCAGTTATGCAGATGAAAACCCAATCGGGATACTTGCTATGCTGAGGAGAAGAGTTCTGCAGTTGGTCAGAGTTCTGGTACTTTCTCCCACGTGGGCCAGCAGCCCCCCACAGGGAGTGTCCTCATTGGAAAGCTGATGCACGTGTGGAGGCGTCCCTGAGTAAACATTACCTGACCCCCGAATTAGTGGCTCCTGAAGTTTATCCCCGCTTTCTGGTAAAACACCCGAATATGTGCAAGGAACTTAAAGGCTGGAGGAAAGGGCTTGGAGCAACACCAGTGACTGTGGGCCTGCTGAATCGCAGGCCACACGGATGGTCCTGGCCTGGCTGTTCTGGAAATTTTCCGTTTGCCTGTCTGGGCTACCCCTCCTTTCTTGGTCCCCGCCCCCTGCCCCCACTGCTTTTTTCCTTTCCTCACCTCTGTCTGTCGAGAACTTCCAGCAGCAGGTGCAGGCAAGACATTCTCTTCTTCCTTGGCAGGTGGCACCGGGCAGCTCCTGAGAGGCCCCCTCAGACAGGCCACACTCACAGTCAGGGGCCCTTACCACCCCAATCCACGGCTGACGGGGCAGCAAGTGTGGCTTGAGGCGCACCCGGAGGTGCTCTTGCTGCCTGGAGGCGGTGTTCACAGTCCTGGGGCGGCACACCTGGGAAGGGCTGGCCGGCCCAGTCAGGCTGCCAAGTTGGCAAACTGTCACCCGTCAGGGGCTCATGGTGGCAGAAAATGGGTTTTGCTGTGCTGGCCTGCTCCAAGGAATGAGTGTGGGGTTCTGAGGGTCAGGAGGAACATGATCTGCAGCTCTGGCTTGTTTTCTAATCGTTTTACCTGGCCCACAAGTGGGAGGCAACTTCCAGAATACCCACTCCTCGCGAGAGAATCCCAGGAGTCAAGAGAGGAAGGGGGCTGGGCGGAGACAGAGGCCTGGTGCCCCAGGGCAGTGGAAGCCTCTGGAAGAGCCAGAGGAGGGAGGCTGCCCAGAGTGAAGCCCGGGGTCACAGACCTGTCCAGGAGCTGCTGCTTCTTAGTTCGGGTCCTGCTCCGAGGTGCTCAGGGTCGGCTCCGACCAGCAGGTGGGGCTGGGGGTGCTCTGCTGAAGGGCTCTGTGCCTGGTTCCTTTGCGACGACCCAGGCCAGGGTCCCCGCCCAGGAGGGCCCCGGGCCCTGGAAGGGGCCTGCCCAGAAGAGCCCCGTGAGCTGCCCAGGTGAGTCCTAGCCTCTGGAAGGGCCTGCCCACTGGAGCCCTGTGGGCAGCTGGGTGCCAGCCCAGGTGAGCTCCGTATCCTGGGAGACGCCTGCCCAAGAGAGCCCTGTACGCAGGAGGGGCATGTGAATGAGCAGCCTCTCTTTGCAGCCAGCATAGAGTTGCTTAGTGACTCACTTGTGGGCTGGGATGGGATGGGAACCAGGAGATCTTGCAGGCCCTGAGCACCCCTGCTGCTGCTGCTGCTGCTGCTGCTGCTGCTGAGTCACTTCAGTGGTGTCTGACTCTGTGCGACCCCAGAGATGGCAGCCCACCAGGCTCCCTCATCCCTGGGATTCTCCAGGCAAGAACACTGGAGTGGGTTGCCATTTCCTTCTCCAATACATGAGAGTGAAATGTGAAAGTGAAGTCACTCAGTCGTGTCCAACTCTTCATGACCCCATGGACTGCAGCCCACCAGGCTCCTTTGTCCATGGGATTTTCCAGGCAAGAGTACTGGAGTGGGGTGCCATTTCCTTCTCCAGAGCACCCCTGGGCCCATCTAAATAAATAAGGATGATAGGTGAGACCTGGCAGCTGTGAGACATGAGGGAGGCCCCACAGTTACCTCTTGTTTCATCCACTTGACACCACGGAAGCCTCCCAAGGACAGAACGGACAGCCTGCCCCAGGCTGGTGGGAGCTCCTGGTGACCCTGAAGTGGACATGGGAAGGAGGGACCAGGAAGGAGGGGAGTGGGCACCCAGGCAGAGCCATAGGGCTCAGGGGGCGAGACTTTCTGGGTCTGAGCTGGGAGTGGATGAACACGTGGTGACTATGACCCAGGAAGCTGCTCCGGTGACATGATGCTGAACCCACATCAGGACAACAGGTCTTGGAGGTGACTCCCAAAATAGGACTGTAAGAAGAATCCTGTTAAAAGAAGGTTTTATAACATGAACTTGCTGAAGGAGAGGTTTTGCAAAGCTAATCCCTCTAACAGGAGGCTCTGGTCCCCTGAGAGGGGAATGAGGAAAACAGCTGGGAGCTGGCAGCACACTGGACGGGTGATGGCTGCAGACCCCACACTCTGGCCCCAGGTCTTCATTTCTGGGTGTTACTTGGCTTCTCAGAGAGTCAGCTGTGTTCATGTTAGTGAGAGCTGAAAGCCAGTCTATTTAAATCACTTAGTAAGTACAGCACGTAGTTTATGTATCACTGCATCTTCCTCACTAGATGGTCAGTGATTCCAAGGATAGGGAGGACCTCCATTGTTCCCACAGCTTCTTGCCCTTTAGATGAGGAAGACTGAATACATACTCCGGGAATGAATGATGTTCTGTGGCTGATGGAGAAGCAAGGGCTGTGGCAGAAAGACAGCGAGTCGACTGGAAACAACCTTCATGATCTTGGTCAGATAACCCCTTGGGATTTTGGTTTCCCTACACACGTTAAATGTAAAAGTATCTTCAAGAACAAGGTATTGGGCCCTTGCTATGCACTAAGCCCTCTGCTAAACCCAGGAGCCCCTGGGATACTGCTCCGCAGTCAACCCAAAGACTGGAGCAGAGTTACCTGAGGTTCTTCTACAAGTTCAATACCCAGGCAACCCCTGGGGTCCCTCCCGCACACCCACTACCTCAACTAATTGTCAATAATTCAGTTCCTTCATGGGCCTTTCCTGGCAGACTGTTCCCAGTTCTCACCCAAAGCCCCATGATTATGAACCAAACCAGCAGCACAGACGCTATTAGACACTATATTTGTATTATCATCCTTTAAAGAATTAACGGCCTTCCCAGGTGTCTCAGTGGTAAAGAAGCCGCCTGCCAATGCAGGAGATGCAGGTTTGATCCCTGGGTTGGGAAGATCCCCTGGAGGAGGGCGTGGAAACCCACTCCAGTATTCTTGCGTGGAGAAGCCCAT
>SJYX01008029.1:1434298-1445565 GCA_006410675.1 Oreotragus oreotragus | reverse complement strand
AAATATCCAGGCAGTTATGCAGATGAAAACCCAATCGGGATACTTGCTATGCTGAGGAGAAGAGTTCTGCAGTTGGTCAGAGTTCTGGTACTTTCTCCCACGTGGGCCAGCAGCCCCCCACAGGGAGTGTCCTCATTGGAAAGCTGATGCACGTGTGGAGGCGTCCCTGAGTAAACATTACCTGACCCCCGAATTAGTGGCTCCTGAAGTTTATCCCCGCTTTCTGGTAAAACACCCGAATATGTGCAAGGAACTTAAAGGCTGGAGGAAAGGGCTTGGAGCAACACCAGTGACTGTGGGCCTGCTGAATCGCAGGCCACACGGATGGTCCTGGCCTGGCTGTTCTGGAAATTTTCCGTTTGCCTGTCTGGGCTACCCCTCCTTTCTTGGTCCCCGCCCCCTGCCCCCACTGCTTTTTTCCTTTCCTCACCTCTGTCTGTCGAGAACTTCCAGCAGCAGGTGCAGGCAAGACATTCTCTTCTTCCTTGGCAGGTGGCACCGGGCAGCTCCTGAGAGGCCCCCTCAGACAGGCCACACTCACAGTCAGGGGCCCTTACCACCCCAATCCACGGCTGACGGGGCAGCAAGTGTGGCTTGAGGCGCACCCGGAGGTGCTCTTGCTGCCTGGAGGCGGTGTTCACAGTCCTGGGGCGGCACACCTGGGAAGGGCTGGCCGGCCCAGTCAGGCTGCCAAGTTGGCAAACTGTCACCCGTCAGGGGCTCATGGTGGCAGAAAATGGGTTTTGCTGTGCTGGCCTGCTCCAAGGAATGAGTGTGGGGTTCTGAGGGTCAGGAGGAACATGATCTGCAGCTCTGGCTTGTTTTCTAATCGTTTTACCTGGCCCACAAGTGGGAGGCAACTTCCAGAATACCCACTCCTCGCGAGAGAATCCCAGGAGTCAAGAGAGGAAGGGGGCTGGGCGGAGACAGAGGCCTGGTGCCCCAGGGCAGTGGAAGCCTCTGGAAGAGCCAGAGGAGGGAGGCTGCCCAGAGTGAAGCCCGGGGTCACAGACCTGTCCAGGAGCTGCTGCTTCTTAGTTCGGGTCCTGCTCCGAGGTGCTCAGGGTCGGCTCCGACCAGCAGGTGGGGCTGGGGGTGCTCTGCTGAAGGGCTCTGTGCCTGGTTCCTTTGCGACGACCCAGGCCAGGGTCCCCGCCCAGGAGGGCCCCGGGCCCTGGAAGGGGCCTGCCCAGAAGAGCCCCGTGAGCTGCCCAGGTGAGTCCTAGCCTCTGGAAGGGCCTGCCCACTGGAGCCCTGTGGGCAGCTGGGTGCCAGCCCAGGTGAGCTCCGTATCCTGGGAGACGCCTGCCCAAGAGAGCCCTGTACGCAGGAGGGGCATGTGAATGAGCAGCCTCTCTTTGCAGCCAGCATAGAGTTGCTTAGTGACTCACTTGTGGGCTGGGATGGGATGGGAACCAGGAGATCTTGCAGGCCCTGAGCACCCCTGCTGCTGCTGCTGCTGCTGCTGCTGCTGCTGAGTCACTTCAGTGGTGTCTGACTCTGTGCGACCCCAGAGATGGCAGCCCACCAGGCTCCCTCATCCCTGGGATTCTCCAGGCAAGAACACTGGAGTGGGTTGCCATTTCCTTCTCCAATACATGAGAGTGAAATGTGAAAGTGAAGTCACTCAGTCGTGTCCAACTCTTCATGACCCCATGGACTGCAGCCCACCAGGCTCCTTTGTCCATGGGATTTTCCAGGCAAGAGTACTGGAGTGGGGTGCCATTTCCTTCTCCAGAGCACCCCTGGGCCCATCTAAATAAATAAGGATGATAGGTGAGACCTGGCAGCTGTGAGACATGAGGGAGGCCCCACAGTTACCTCTTGTTTCATCCACTTGACACCACGGAAGCCTCCCAAGGACAGAACGGACAGCCTGCCCCAGGCTGGTGGGAGCTCCTGGTGACCCTGAAGTGGACATGGGAAGGAGGGACCAGGAAGGAGGGGAGTGGGCACCCAGGCAGAGCCATAGGGCTCAGGGGGCGAGACTTTCTGGGTCTGAGCTGGGAGTGGATGAACACGTGGTGACTATGACCCAGGAAGCTGCTCCGGTGACATGATGCTGAACCCACATCAGGACAACAGGTCTTGGAGGTGACTCCCAAAATAGGACTGTAAGAAGAATCCTGTTAAAAGAAGGTTTTATAACATGAACTTGCTGAAGGAGAGGTTTTGCAAAGCTAATCCCTCTAACAGGAGGCTCTGGTCCCCTGAGAGGGGAATGAGGAAAACAGCTGGGAGCTGGCAGCACACTGGACGGGTGATGGCTGCAGACCCCACACTCTGGCCCCAGGTCTTCATTTCTGGGTGTTACTTGGCTTCTCAGAGAGTCAGCTGTGTTCATGTTAGTGAGAGCTGAAAGCCAGTCTATTTAAATCACTTAGTAAGTACAGCACGTAGTTTATGTATCACTGCATCTTCCTCACTAGATGGTCAGTGATTCCAAGGATAGGGAGGACCTCCATTGTTCCCACAGCTTCTTGCCCTTTAGATGAGGAAGACTGAATACATACTCCGGGAATGAATGATGTTCTGTGGCTGATGGAGAAGCAAGGGCTGTGGCAGAAAGACAGCGAGTCGACTGGAAACAACCTTCATGATCTTGGTCAGATAACCCCTTGGGATTTTGGTTTCCCTACACACGTTAAATGTAAAAGTATCTTCAAGAACAAGGTATTGGGCCCTTGCTATGCACTAAGCCCTCTGCTAAACCCAGGAGCCCCTGGGATACTGCTCCGCAGTCAACCCAAAGACTGGAGCAGAGTTACCTGAGGTTCTTCTACAAGTTCAATACCCAGGCAACCCCTGGGGTCCCTCCCGCACACCCACTACCTCAACTAATTGTCAATAATTCAGTTCCTTCATGGGCCTTTCCTGGCAGACTGTTCCCAGTTCTCACCCAAAGCCCCATGATTATGAACCAAACCAGCAGCACAGACGCTATTAGACACTATATTTGTATTATCATCCTTTAAAGAATTAACGGCCTTCCCAGGTGTCTCAGTGGTAAAGAAGCCGCCTGCCAATGCAGGAGATGCAGGTTTGATCCCTGGGTTGGGAAGATCCCCTGGAGGAGGGCGTGGAAACCCACTCCAGTATTCTTGCGTGGAGAAGCCCATGGACAGAGGAGTCTGGCAGGCTACGGTCCATAGGGTGGCACAGATTCAGACATGACTGAAGCGACTTAGCATGCATGCACACACACACTATTGAAACAGGTGACTTACAAGTGAAACAGTCTGGTGTAGGAAAAACCCACCAAGGTGTTAATTAAACAAGGAGTCTGTTATATTTAGGTGACTCCAGTGCCATGGCACCCACATAAACAAACCAAAATCCAAGACTGTAAATGCCTCAGCTTTCTGACAATGCTAAGAACGACGAATCAGAAACAGCCAACCAGGCTTTTAGTGATCACAAGTCAGTGTCCTTTCTTCACTTCTGCACTTGACATGAAAGTCTTTCCCTGGCTCCCATCTGCAGAGCCATCTTAACCTCTTCTGGTTTGGTGCAGCCCCATCTGAATTGATTTTTGCTTAAATAAATTCTTAAAATTACTCAAATGCCACACAGGTCAGTTCATGGGGGTCTGTGTGATTGTGTCCTCTGCTGAACTAGGCACACAATACATTTCTAAACAGATGTCATCATTAAGACTGCGAAGCCTCAGTCTCAGGAGAGCAGCTCCAAACCCTGATGACACGTCCTTCAACCCCTCAGGTTCTCTCTGAAGGGGATATCACCTTGTTCTGTCTGAACTATAAGCCCCTCATCTTAACAGATCAGGGTATCAGACAACCCCCCCACCCTTCCCACTGCCCCATCCAAGTGCCTGGAGCTCTCCTCCCAGACTTCAGCCTCACGGGTACCCCTGATGATGCTCTTGTCCACAGGCAGTGGCATTTGGGACCCAAAGGTCCTGACCCATGCTACCAAGAAGGCCTGTTCCTTCCACAGGGACACAAACAGGCGGGGGCTGGGAGATGCCACGTGAGTGGCACCTGCAACGATTGTGGTGCTACCTGTGTCCCCGGCCCCCACTTACCCTACAGAAGAGCCCTGGCAGCCTCCTGGGATGCCCCTGCAGACGCTTCCGACTAAGTGACAGAGAAGCTTCCTTTGTCCTTTGGCAATCCACTCCAGTACTATTGCCTGGAAAATCCCATGGACAGAGGAGCCTTGTAGGCTACAGTCTATGGGGCCGCAAAGAGTCGGACACGACTGAGCGACTTCACTTCACTTCATTTCTGTCCTTGAGAGTCCAGAGGAAACCTCCCCGGATCACTGATGCTGATGACAGGGACTCAGTTCGTGGTGGTGGTGATGCCCTCCCCCAGGGCAGGGGGGCTTCCGTCTCTGCACTCACTGCCGTGGGCTCATGGCCCAGAGTCTCCCAGCTCATGCAGCTGCAGACCCGAGTGCCTACCAGACTTCTCCAACATCAAGATGTTCACCAAGGGAGGAAGGAAGGAGGGAGGCAGGGGAGAAAAGACAGGAAATCCAAGTTGGGATTTTAGTGAAACTACAACGAATTTTTTAGTGTAAGTAGGTTCCATGAGGTATTTCCATATTCTGTGTGGCAGCCCCAGCTTCTCCGCATGCCTCTAGAGGACAGTCCACAGGAAGAAGTACTCTTCCCTCTGCTGCTGCTGCTGCTAAGTCGCTTCAGTCGTGTCCGACTCTGTACGACCCCATAGACAGCAGCCCACCAGGCTCCCCCGTCCCTGGGATTCTCCAGACAAGAACACTGGAGTGGATTGCCATTTCCTTCTCCAATGCATGAAGGTGAAAAGAGAAAGTGTAGTCGCTCAGTCATGTCTGACTCTTAGCGACCCCATGGACTGCAGCCTACCAGGCTCCTCCACCCATGGGATTTTCCAGGCAAGAGTACTGGAGTGGGGTGCCATTGCTTTCTCCGCTCAGCAGCTCCTAATTTCAAGTCTATGGTGGAAGAGACCCACTCACCCAGTCCTCACTCCAGTGATGGAATCGGGTATTCTTCCTGAGATGAAGGAGCACGGGAATAGCAATCCAGGCTGCTGTGGGTGCATCCCAGAGCCTGGCTCCATTGCTTGCCAGCCTGTGCCCTTAAGGCCGGTCCCCAGCTGGCATCAGCCTCCATTGCTTCCTCCAGAGACTGGAGAGCAAGTGCACTGCGTCCATCAGGGGCCAAAAGTCTGCGGTCAGTGATAAAGGATGACACCCGTGTCAGGATGGCTACTGTCCTCTGGGTCCCTAAATCCAATCCATGCAAGGGGCCACCCGCTTACTCTTTGTTCTTCCCCATTTGAAACATAAAGCATCAGTGCAGGTGGAGCTAGTGGTAAAGAACCTGCCTGCCAGTGCAGAAGATGCAAGAGATCCGGGTTCAATCCCTGAGTTGGGAAGATCCCCGGGAGGAGGGCATGGCATCCACCCCAGTATTCTTGCCTGAAAAATTCCATGGACCACAGGAGCCTGGTAAACTACAGTCCGTGGGGTCACAGTCAGACACAACTAAGCAACTGAGCGTGCACATATATACACACAAAGAATCCATGCAGTGTGAGGCCCCACAGCTGAGGGAGAGGTCCAGGACCCCTTAAACTCTAAGGGAAAAGATGATCTTCCTGAGGGGGGTGCTGTCCCGGAATTAGTGCTTCCTCAGAGTAGAATGGCCCCCTTGCTCCCCTGGTTCCTTCCAGACTAAAAGCCCTCTCTGTGGAGTCTTTATATCCAGGAATTGTATTTTCAGAGCATCTTCTACCATTTTTCAGATTCCCGCATCATCTGAACTTTCACAACCTGGGGGAGAGAGCCCTGACTGCCCTTTCAGCCTCACTGGGTTCTGTCTCAATGCCCACGTCTCCCTGGCATCCAGCCCATGCTCCAGATTGCCAACCAGGGGGCAAGGTTTTAGTGCTGGGCACCGGGGTCAAAGTGGACCACAGTGCTAGAAGTAGGGGTAGAGACCAAGGAGGCCCTACCGTGCATGTTCTGAGCCGTCTCTTAGGGAATCCTCACAACAGTCCTGACACCACGGCAGAGTCTGCATCCTGAGAGGCTGAGGGACCTGCCCAGGGAGGAAAGTGTGGGCCCAGAGCTGTCCTGCTCACTAGACTAGTGGGTGGAGCTGGAACTCAAGGCCTCGGGACTTGAAAACAGATGGATGAGCGCCTCAGTGGCAGCGAGTCCCCCCCTACCAAGAAGCAAGAGGCAGGGTGTGGCCCAGCTCGCTGCCCAGCCTCTGCGTGGGAGGGCCCAGAGGGGTCACCAGGGCCCAGGAATCTGGAAGCCAAGCGAGGAGACACGAAGCAGCAAGGGTCTGCCTCCGGGGTGTCTAACGTCAGACAGACCAGGAGCGTGTCCATCGGAGGTTTGTGTGCACCTGGGGGAGTGCGGACCACAGCCAGAGTAAAGAGGTGCTATCATAATCTGCAGTCAGGAGCCTGGGCCAGAATCCAGGGAGACAGGTGGGCCAAGGAGGCAGCGCTGGGACCTAGAGCACTTAGGTCAACACAGCACCCCAAGGGCTAAACACACACCTCATTTGCTGAGCCCAGACACAGGGCACTGAGCTGAGATGGGGCCTGAGTCGCCCCTACCCTCAAGCTATGGTTCCCCATACCTGCCTGCCAGCTCCTCAGTGAGCCCACCTGGCAAGCCTCTTACCCCCATGCAAACCCAGATCTCAGGGGAGCTGGACTCCCCAATATGACATGTTCCCAATGTAATACGCATTGGCCTGGCTCACTGATGGAGCTTCCTACCCAGTCTGTGGACACACTCTGGGGCAGATGGACAGACTAGGGCCCAAGGCTCAGGCCTCAGGCTCCCTCCTCTCTGGCTCAGACACCCTGCACTTTGGATGGCCAGAGAGAATCCAGGATAAACCTCTCTTCAGGGAGTGACCATTTTTGGGACCCTTCTAGAATGTGGTCAGGGACCAGTCGGACTCTTGAGCCCCTTCAGACAAACCCCCTTTATCCAGGCCTGGGAACCAGCTTCTTACCTCTCCCTACTAATCCTCCCATTTAAGCACAAATCCCTAGGGGAGGGAGGAACACCTCTTCTTGGGGCTCTGCAAGTCAGCTCCCCAGCTGTGAGTTAACATTTTGGGGAACTTTGGAAAGCAAGAGAAACATTAGACTAGTGGTTTTCAAAGTGAGGACCCAGGACCAGTAGCATCAATATCACCTGGGAACTTAATAGAAATACAAATGCTCAGACCCTTCCCTGCCAGACCTGCTGAGTCAGAGCTCTGGGGCAGAGCCCAGCCATCTGGTCAACCTGCTTTCCCGGAGATTCTGACAGTTACTCAAGTTGGAGAGTCTGATTTAGCCATCAGGAGCTGCTCTGCACAGATTCAAGTGCTGTCACCTCCATGTAGAGGGGAAACCAGTCTCCACGTCTGGGGGCAGAAGCTGTTCCTAGAAGCAGCAGGTGATACCCCAATGCTCTCTGACTTACTTAGGTGTTAACATTGGGGGAAAAAGCCTGAAGCTGAATCAAATTAGTGTGGAGCCACCAGAGATAAAAAATTAAAGTTTCCAAAATATTATTGTTGGGAGTACTTAGGAAGGCGCTAGTGTGGTGCCTTTTACACAAATATTATGAGTCACAACAATGGTGTTTACCTTCTTTTTCCTTCAGCAAATAAGGAAACATCAGTGGGGGTGCTGATATTTATTTATTTTTGGATGAGCATCGTGATAGTGGAAATATTTTGTACGTGATTATAGAACCCTGGAGCTAAAGCACTGCCCCTGAGGAGGAGCAAGGAGTTAATTGGTAAATAATGTAGACATTTCCTTCTGGCTAAAAAGATCCCAATGTGCCCGTTTGTTTCTAAGTCACGTCACTCCAGGCATCTTGCTTCTCAATAAAAAGCAAGATCAGGTCAGTGGGGGGAGGCAAGCAGTCCTGACAGAGGGTGCTTGGCCCAGCAATCTCAAATCACACTGCCTTTTCTGTAGTCAGTTTCGCCTTGTCTCTTGGCCTCGTGGTAGAGCTGAGAAGTCAGATGCACTGCAGACTCAGACCTCTGACCTGTCTGGAGCCAGGCTCTCAGGGAAATCCTTGAGTATGGATCCCTACAGTGATCTCCATAAACCTCCTGCCTAAAAGTCCTGCTGACCCACAGGGCTCATACACTAAATGTAAGAGAAAATGGGGCCCCTGCAACCTGTGATGGTGAAGGCCTATTAAACACAAGCAAAATCAAACCCAAAGACAAGGTGCCTCCTCTGACTCTATATCCTTGAGAATAAAGCTGGACATGTGTGGCATTTGGAGATGAGAATGATTTTTAAGATTGGATTGAGAGAAACAAAAACATATGTTTACACAGAGACATCTCAGTTCAGTTCAGTCGCTCAGTCGTGTCAGACTCTTTGCGACCCCACAGACTGCAGCACGCCTGTCCATCACCACCTCCTGGAATTTACTCAAACTCATGTCCATCCAGTCATTCATGCCATCCAACCAACTCATTCTTTGTCATTCCCTTCTCTTCCCGCTTTCAACCTTTTCCAGCATCAGGGTCTTTTCCAACAAGTCAGTTCTTCGCATCAGGCGGCCAAAGAGTTTCAGCTTCACCATCAGTCCTTCCAATGAATATTCAGGACTGATTTCCTTTAGGATTGACTGGCTGGATTTCCTTGCAGTCCAAGGGACTCTCAAGAGTCTTCTCCAACACCACACTTCAAAAGCATCAATTCTTTGGTGCTCAGTTTTCTTCACAGTCCAACTTTCACATCCATACAGGACCACTGGAAAAACCATAGCTTTGACTAGATGGACCTTTGTTGGCAAAGTAATGCCTCTGCTTTTTAATATGCTGTCTAGGTTGGTCATAACTTTCCTTCCAAGGAGCAAGAGTCTTTTAATTTCATCCCTGCAGTCACTATCCGCAGTGATTTTGGAGCCCTCCAAAAATAAAGTCAGACACTGTTTCCACTGTTTCCCCATCTATTTGCCATGAAGTGATGGGACCGGATGCCATGATCTTAGTTTTCTGAATGTTGAGCTTTAAGTCAACTTTTTCACTCTTTCACTTTCATCAAGAGGCTCTTCAGTTCTTCTTTGCTTTCTGCCATAGGGTGGTGTCATCTGCATATCTGAGGTTATTGATATTTCTCCTGGCAATCCTGATTCCAGCTTGTGCTTCATCCGGACCAGCATTTCACATATGTACTCTGCATATAAGTTAAATAAGCAGAGTGACAATATACAGCCTTGACATACTCCTTTTCCTATTTGGAACCAGTCTGTTGTTCCATGTCCAGTTCTAACTGTTGCTTCCTGACCTGCATATAGGTTTCTTAAGAGGCAGGTCAGCTGGTCTGGTATGCCCATCTCTTTAAGAATTATACACAGTTTGTTGTGATCCACACAGTCAAAGTCTTTTGGCATAGTCAATAAAACAGAAGTAGATGTTTTTCTGGAACTCTCTTGCTTTTTCAATGATCCAACATCTGTTGGAAATTTGATCTCTGGTTTCTCTGCCTTTTCTAAATCCAGCTTGAACATCTGAAAGTTCATGGTTCATGTACTGTTGAAGTCTGGCTCGGAGAATTTTGAACATTACTTTGCTAGCATGTGAGATAAGTGCAATCATATGGTAATTTGAGCATTCTTTGGCATTGCCTTTCTTTAGGATTGGAATGCTTTATGTGTAACAGCCAAAAAATGGAGAAAACTGAAATGTTCATTAACAAGTAAATGGAAAACGAAGCTGTGATATGTCTGTCCCAGAGATGGAGTACTCGCTGCTCAGCAAAATGAAAACATGAACAACTAACACAGCCAACGAGGCGTGAATCTCAAAGTTGCCATCTTGAGCGAATGAAGCCAGGCATAAGAGATAATGTGCTGTGTGATATATTTGTATACAATCCTAAAAAGTCCAAACTAATCTATAGTGACAAAACACAGACCAGTGGTTATCTAGGGGAGGGGAAAGGGACTAGGGGAGGTTCACAAAGCCACAAAGAAATGTTGGTGAGGGCTGGATCCCTTCACCCTCTCCACTGGGGTGCTGGTCTCATGAACAATTTACATATGTCAAATTTTATCAAATTATATGCTTGAAGATATACTGTTTATTATATGCCAGTTAAATGTCAGTGAAATTTTAAAACATATGGGTTGGCAATTTTGACTGTTTCTTGGAGAAACTGATCACATTTCTGCTAGAGTCCCTCCTCTTTCTAACTAAACTGGAAATAGATTCTTGTTGACATCAAGAGAAATAGTGAGGGGCCTTTCCTGGTGGTCCAGTGGCTAAGACTCCGCATTCCCAATGCAGGGGGCTCATGTTAAACCCCTGCTCAGGGAACCAAACCCCACATGCTGCAACTAGGAGTTCACATGCTGAAGACGGAAGATCCTGTATGCTGCAACCAAGACCTGGTGCAGCCAGATAAATTAAATAGATACTTTTTAAAGAGAGAGAGTAGGTATTTCAGCACAAATGGAACAAGTGTTTATGAGTCTGTGGGGCAGGGGAATGAAGAAATACATCTCTCTCATAGCAACTGTGCTATTAATCATCAATAATCTGAGCATTTTTTGTCTGCCAAGCTGATCGTTGTACATTACCTTATTTAATGCTCATGCAACCTTGAGAACGCTGAAGAAGCTGAAGTTGAACGGTTCTATGAAGACCTACAAGACCTTTTAGAACTAACACTCAAAAAAGATGTCCTTTTCACTATAAGGGACTGGAATGCAAAAGTAGGAAGTCAAGAAACACCTGGAGTAACAGGCAAATTTGGCCTTGGAGTACAGAATGAAGCAGGGCAAAGGCTAATAGAGTTTTGCCAAGAGAACACGCTAGTCATAGCAAACATCCTCTTCCAACAACACAAGAGAAGACTCTACATATGGACATCACCAGATGGTCAACACCAAAATCAGATTGATTATATTATTTGCAGCCAAAGATGGAGAAGCTCTATACAGTCAGCAAAAACAAGACCAGGAGCTGACTGTGGCTTAGATCATAAACTTCTTATTGCCAAATTCAGACTCAAATTGAAGAAAGTAGGGAAAACCACTAGACCATTCAGGTATGACCTAAATCAAATCCCTTATGATTATACAGTGGAAGTGAGAAATAGATTTAAGGGCCTAGATCTGATAGATAGAGTGCCTGGTGAACTATGGAATGAGGTTCGTGACATTGTACGGGAGACAGGGATCAAGACCATCCCCATGGAAAAGAAATACAAAAAAGCAAAATGGCTGTCTGGGGAGGCCTTACAAATAGCTGTGAAAAGAAGAGA
>SJYX01008029.1:1405484-1428057 GCA_006410675.1 Oreotragus oreotragus | reverse complement strand
CTGAACTGAACTGAACTGAACCTTGAGAATAGTTATTGGACTCAATTTACAGAAGAGCAGACTAAGGGAGATAACTGACATCCTAAGGAGTGACAAGTAGATTCAGGATTTGAGACAGGTATTTATTTATTTGTGTGTATTTCTTAAACTTTCTACAAGGAAAATAAACTACTATTAATCAGACATCTTTCAGTCTTTAAATTTATTATAATCACTGGTGACAACACTTGAAAATTTCTTCTCCTGTAAAGGTAATTCCTACTGCTTATTGAACCTATTAGGTACCACATACTTAATTGTTCCTTTTTAAAAATAATTTTTAAATATTTATTCCTATTTATTTGGCTGCACCGGGTCTTAGTTGTGGCACATGGGATCTTTAATCTTCATTGCAGCATGCAGGATCTTTTTTAGTTGAGGCATGTTCGATCTAGTTCCCTGACCAGGGATAGAACCTGGGCCCCTGGCATTGAAAGCATGGAATCTTAGCCTCTGGACCACCAGGGAAGTCCCTAATTATTCCTCTTCTCTGAGGTTGAGACTCAGGAGTAGATGAGCTTGTGTCCCAAATGACTAAGCTAAGAAGTATAAGAGCCAGAATGTGAACTCAGAACACTTTGTATGTGGAACACTGGTTCTTTTCATATTCATGGACCCAAATTTCATATCCACCAAATGCTTGCATGGCTGTTTTAACTCCCTGAGTCCCTTCCAGTCCAGGAGGTGTGTGCACAGATTTAACATAGCTGGAGTCACTCTGTCCATCTGTCACTGACTGTCCTATTTTCTATTTAGACCAGTGGAGCATCATCTTCCATACTGTTACATAGACTTCTCATTTATTCTTTAAAGAGATGTGTAATATTTCATGCAGTTGATGTATTATAGTCACTTGCTTAGCCATCACTTTATATCGGTTGCAATGAGCATTTTATGGAAAACCATGCTATCTGTCAAGGAACCAAAAAGAGCTGGTAACTTATAGTGGCCTTCAAAAATAGCAGAGAGAGAAGCAGAAGAGGAAAGATGCTCTGATGATTTGAGACAGATCATCCACATCCCAGCTCAGAACAGGGAAAGGCTCAACAACATTCCCTCTTTCGTCCTCAAGGAGGAAGGCCACCGGGTTTAGGGAAACGTTTGTAAGGATCTCTCCATGGTGATGTTTGCAGAGCATGTGTCAAAGTTCATTTCTGCTTTTCAATAAATTAGCACATTTTTCTTACACTCACTATGCAATAAAGATTACTCATCTACCCTCTTCCTTATGGATGATATTTTAAATTATTTACCATATGGGATTTTTTATCTGAATTAGGGAGGATTGGGTTTCCCTGGTGGCTCAGACAGTAAAGAACCACCTTCACTGTGGGAGACCCAGGTTCGATCCCTGCACTGGGAATATCCTCTGGAGAAGGATCTACCCACTCCAGTATTCTTGCATGTCAAACCCCCATGGACAGAAGAGTCTGGCAGGCTACAGTCTATGGGGTTGCAGAGAATCAGACACGACTGACCAACTAAGCACAGCCCAGCACCCATTTCAGTATTCTTGCCAAGAAAATTCCATAAACAGAGGAGCCTGGTGGGCTACAGTCCATGGGGTCACAAAAAGTCAGACAGAACTGAGTGACTGAGCTCACACACACACACACACACGTATGTGTATGTAATTCTATTTTTAATTTTTAAAGGAACTACCACATTGTTTTCCTTAGTGGCTCACCATTTTTTTTATTTATTTATTTTGAAATATAATTGACATATAACGTTATATTGTTTCAAGTGTATAACTTGAATTAGTCAATACACACACTGCAAAATGATCATCGTAAGTCTGGCTAACTTCTGTCACCATATGCGGTTACAAATTCTTTTTTCTTATGATGAGAACCTGTAGATCTATTCTCTTAGCAGCCATCAGATATGTAGTACATGCTACCCACCACAGTCACCATGCTGTACTTTACATCTCTGTATGTGTGCTTAGACACTCAGTTGTGTCTGACTCTTTGTGACCCATGGACTGCATAGCCTGCCAGGCTCCTCTGTCTATGGGGATTCTCCAGGCAAGAAGATTCCCCACTGAAGTGGGTTGCCATGCCCTCCTCCAGGGGATCTTCCCAACCCAGGGACTGAAGCCGGGTCTCCCGCACTGCAGGTGGATTCTTTACCATCTGAGCCACCAGGGAAGCCCATCTCTATGACTTACTTATTTTATAACCATACCCCCTTTACCCATTTCCCCCTCCTCTCATCCCCTGCCTCTGGCAACCTCCAGTTGTTCTGCATGAGCTTGAGTCTGGTTTTTTCTTCTAGAGGCCACACGTAAGTGTGATCAGACAGTATTTGTCTCTCTCTGTTTGACTTATTTCATTTAGCATAATGCCCTCAAGTTTCATTCATGTTGTTGCAAATAGCAAGATTTCATTCTTTTTTATAGCTGAATATTATTCTATTGTGTATATATAGATAACTGTATATAAATACCACATTTTCTTTATCCAGTCATCCAACAATGGACACATTATTTCCATGTCTTGTCTGTTATAAATAATGCTTCAATGACCATGGGGGTACATACATTTTTTTGAATTAGAATTTTCACTTTTTTTTAGATAAATACCTGAAAGTTGATTACTGTATTATATATATGATAGCTCTACTTCTAATTTTTTGAGGAAGCTCCAAACTGTTTTCTGAAGTGGCTGTACCAGTTTACATTCTCACCAACAGTGCTCAAAGGTTTCAATGTTTCCACATCTTTGCCGACACATATTTTCTGTTTTTGTTGATAGTAGCTTTCCTATGGAGAAGGCAATGGCACCCCACTCCAGTACTCTTGCCTGGAAAATCCCATGGATGGAGGAGCCTGGTGGGCTGCCGTCTATGGGGTTGCACAGAGTTGGAAATGACTGAAGCGACTTAGCAGCAGCAGCAGCAGCTTTCCTATACATTTTTTAATGGTTTTAAAAAGTTAAAAGAAAAGTAATATTTCANAGCTTTCCTATGGAGAAGGCAATGGCACCCCACTCCAGTACTCTTGCCTGGAAAATCCCATGGATGGAGGAGCCTGGTGGGCTGCCGTCTATGGGGTTGCACAGAGTTGGAAATGACTGAAGCGACTTAGCAGCAGCAGCAGCAGCTTTCCTATACATTTTTTAATGGTTTTAAAAAGTTAAAAGAAAAGTAATATTTCACAATATATCAGTTGAATTTCAGTGTCATGAAGAAAGTTTTCTTAGAGCACATGCACGTTTGTTCATTGACGTATCTATGGTTGCTGCTTTCACACTCCAGTGGCAGAGTTGAGTAGTTTCAACAGAGATAATGGCTTGCAAGCCTGAAATATTTACTGTCTGGCTTTTTACAGAAAAAGTTTGCCAACTCCTGCTGTAGGAGCTTCTCCCTGGAATGACGGTGGGTCAACTTGGACTGAAACTTGAAAGTCACACATTGATACACTAGCGGCCGTGAATCTATGAAGTCCGTGCTTCCCACCTGCCTTCTTGGCCCTCAGCTGCTTTCTCAGTAAAGACCTCAGCCACGCTGCTGTCACCTCGTCTCAGCTCCAGCATGCAGGCTGTTCTCTGGATTGGCCTCATTCAAGCCAGGATGCCGGAACCCCTGAGACTCTACACCTCCACCCCCTCTCATCTCAGATGACACACATGCTTCAGAGCCCGGGATCTGCTCCCCAGGAACTGCTGCCCTGACAGCCACTACCTGCAAGCGTGGGGGACCCAAAAATTGACAGTTGAATTTCCTGGCTCCTCCCCACCAGTTCTGGGGCCATCAACACCCACAGAACTGCACTGCCCAGGATGGCACCACTTTGCACTCGGTCTTCATCCCTGTAGGCCTTTTCCCTCACACTAGCTGCAATGGGTTTGCCTTCCATGAGAGCCTGACTATGACACCCATAAAAGTCCTTTGTCGGATGTAGTAATTTCCCCAAGGATTCGCACACTTTGACTATTATACAGCCTTAAAAGCATGCCTCTATGCCTATGAAAAATATCTTATTAAATACTGAGTGGTGGATTTGTTTGTTGGTATGTTCTAGATTTTCCTAAAAGGTACCATATCATTTATGTTGTAGAGGGAAAACAGTAACAGATGGCATATGTTATATTTGATCACAATCAATACAATAGAAATTGCTTTGAAAAATTAGTTCAGTACACATTTTGGGGAGTAGATGGTATCTGCCAAAAGTTTGCTAATTACTCAGAATAAAAATATTCCATCTCCCCTGATATATAATGAGCTTCTAGAAATCAATATAAATACCAAAATAAGAAAAAAATGAAAAAATAATAAAAATATATGTATAGTAGGTTCACAGGAAGGGAAATATGGCTTTTTTATATATGAAGAAATGCTAAATCTCACATGTAATAAAAAATACAAATTAAAACTTGATGAGGAATACCATAAATTTTCTATGGCAGTACAATCAAAGAAAGAAAGGAGAAAGAAATGACATACTCCCTTTGTGGAAGGCCTTTCCCAATGCTCAGTGTGCATCTATATTATATGTTAACCAGAACTCCTCAAAGCAGGAGAATGAAATCAACCTTTGAGAAAAAGTTGGCCCCTTTCTTCAGGTGCCAACATTGTAATTCCATGATTAATGTATTTCTTTTTCATCTGAAATAAGGGGTTGCATTGCCCAAAGGCTTGTCTGTACATGCATTATTGACAGCAACAAAAAAATTGATGAATTGTGTACACAATGCTAACCTGTCAGTATGATATAAAATTTCTTCATTTCAAATATGTATAAAACTGCATCTCTAACTCTTGATCCATGGATGAGAACCTGTTTCCTGGGTTGGAATCCTCAGTTTGACTCAAAATTCTCTTTCCTTTTTTTATAGCTTGATTGTTATTTGATTTTTCATCAACAAACTACAAGGTACCATATTCCACCTACCAGTTTGAAAAAGAATTTTAAAGTCTTATACCATATTCACTAGAGTGTAAAGAAACAATTACTTTTAGAAATTGTTGTAAGAATTATTTGATACAGAGGGTAATTCAGCAATGTCAATCAAATTATGAATATACATCCCCACTGACAAAGCAAGTTTCACTCAGACATTTGTCCTATGAACGTACAGATAGACATGAGCATGAAATCTTATGTACAAGGTTTTTCTCTGCAGCCCCATGCTAAAGGGCAGAAGACGANTCTGGTGGTACTTTGCCTGAGAATATTAGGCAAAAGCAGTTTAGCATTATCATTTGTAATTTTAGTTATTATTGTAAACCTTTTCTTGGCCACAACCTTACTTATTAATTAGAATCTAGGCCTGTGGCTTTTAAGTGAGAATGTGTATCAGACTTAACCTATGGAGTTCCACTAAAATATAGGTGTTGTTGTACCTGCTCCAGATTTACTGAATTTCTTTCGTTGGTATTCTTTTTTTAATTGGAGGATAATTTCTATACAGTGTTGTGTGGGTCTCTGCCATGCAACAATGTGAATCAGTCATATATATATATATATATATAGGATATATATCCCTTCCCACTTGAGCGGCCTCCCCACAATTCTACTCTTCTAGGCTGTCACAGAGCACCAGGCTGGGCTGCTTGTGTTATGCAGCAGCTTCCCGCTACTTGTGTATTTTACACGTGATAGTGTATATACGTCAGCACTACTTTCTCAATTAGTCCTAATCTCCCTTTCCCCCGCTGTGCCCACAAGTCTGTTTGCTACGTCTGGGTCTCAATTTCTTCTCTGTAAATTGTTTCAACAGTACTATTTTTCTGGATTACATATGCATGTGTCAATATATGGTATTTATTTTTCTCTTTCTGACTTCTTCACTCTGTATAGCAGAATCTAGGTTCATCAACCTTACTCCAGCTGACTCAAGTAATATCATTCTCAACAGTGAAAACCTAAAAGCATTTCCTCTAAGATCAGGAACTAGTTGGTATTCTTGATATTCTGTTAATATACGTTCTTCCTGTATGTTTAGTATATTCATGGTATAGAATGTACGTCATATCTCTATTATTATTTATCTTTCAGTTTTTTCCTCTATAAAAATTGTTTCTATTTTTTTTTTTTTCAAGTAATATCATTCTCAACAGTGAAAACCTAAAAGCATTTCCTCTAAGATCAGGAACTAGTTGGTATTCTTGATATTCTGTTAATATACGTTCTTCCTGTATGTTTAGTATATTCATGGTATAGAATGTACGTCATATCTCTATTATTATTTATCTTTCAGTTTTTTCCTCTATAAAAATTGTTTCTATTTTTTTTTTTGTAAATCAGATGTAACATTTACTGTTTTTGATGAAAGTAGACTCAAGCGTTATAGATATTTTGTCTAAAACTTTGGCATTATCAGAATTGGCTCTGATATACATTCTTCCCCATTAGTTTGTCTTCTAGGAAAAAGGATAAACAGATAATTCAAAAAAGAAAAAAAGGAGGGGTCTCCAATCAGAGGACTGAGACCCTAACTGCTTTTTGGGAATTCTGGGTTTCTTTTTCCTTTTCTCAGGCATCTTAATTTCATGCTTTATAAAAGGCACAGAAAGCAGAGCAAACCCTACATGCTTTGGTTCAGAGAATATCAAGCAATTTAGACAATGCCACTACAGTAGGCTGAATGGTAGACCCTGAAAGATAGTTCCACCTTCTAATCTCTGAAATCTGTGAATATTACAGTATATATTAAGCCAAAAATACTCATAAAGATTTTGAGAGGAGAACTTATCCTGGATTATCTGAGTAGGCCCTAAGTCCGAAGAAAAGTGTTCTTAAAAAAGTGAGACAAGAACTTCCCTGGTCGTCCAGCAGCTAAGATTCCGAGCTCCCAATGCAAGGAGCCTGGGTTAGATCTCTAGTCAGGGAACTAGATCCCACATGCCATGACTAAATATCCTGCATACTGAAACTAAGACCCGGCACAGCCAAATAAATAAATATTTTCTAAAAATTGATGCAGAGGAAGGTTGGAGAGACACAAAGGAGGCAGTGTGATGAAGGCAGATGTTGAATAAATGAGTCTACAAGTCCATGAATGCAAGGGCAGCTACAAGAGGCTGAAAGAAACAAGGGACCACTTCTCTAGGGTCTCTGGAGTGAGTGCAGTCCTGCCACATTTCAGATTTCTAGGCTTCAGAACTGTGCAAGAATAAAGCCACCAAGTTTGTGGCAATCTGTCATAGCAGCCTTATGAAACTAATACAACCACTTAAAATGATAGAACTTTTTGCCCCAGAAGTTCATGCAATTGAACGGGCCATAGTTCAGAATTGAACTGCCTTAGATATAGGATTGGCTTCTTGAGGGAGAACGTGAGCTAATTTAACAGTAGGATGTTGTGCCTACATCCCTACAGTCCTCTCCAAGATTTATTTATTTGTTTTTGGCTGCATTGGGTCTTGATTGCTGCATGTAGGCTTTCTCTAGTTGTGGCTTGCAGGCTCTAGAGTTCAGGGCACATGGGCTTAGTTGCACTGTGGCATGAGGAATCTTCTGGACCAGGGATTGAACCTGTGTCCCCTGCATTGGCAGATGGATTCTTAACCAACAGACCATGAGGGAAGTCCTCTGAGATCTTTGATACTACTAAAAATCCAGGAAGTAAACCAAGAAATCTGAATTTGGGTAATTTGGAGAACAACCCCTTAGCTGGTTTGGCAGACTCTTCAGATCAGGGATGGGATATATTCCCTTGGTTTAATATAGGCACTCATGGCTCCTGGCTGAGAAGTGGACCACGAATTCTGATCATAATCAAACATATAAACTCTGACCATGATACTTTTTAGTATTGTTTTTCAGTTTCAGATCTATGATCTCTATCACAGCTGTTATAATGACAATCTAGCAAATGGCTATATAGCAGGAAGAGCAGAAAAGCCTGATACAGAGATATAAACAACCACTGTGGGAAACTTGGGGACCAGAACAACTATAGACAGAAACTTGACATGTGATTGTGATACCCCAAACAACAATGAAAATCCAGAATGGTCACACCTTAGATATTAATAGTGTATTTAAGGAGAAACTGAAAGCCCAAACTGCCTATCCCCACACTCAGCCTGGACTCTGAGAACTAAAACTATGCTTACTGTCTATATTAGTATAACTTTGCTGTTCCTCTGTCTGCATGAGCATCTCTTTATTTTCAGGACTGTCCTGCCCAGGCAAACAGGTTGATTGCTCATCCCAAGAACTTCCCCAGGAAACAAGGTTAATATTCAAAAGTGTCACTTTCCTATATACCTGCAATGATCAAGTGGCGTTTGAAATGAAAAACAGAATACTATTTACATTACCACTCCCAATGATCTATAGATTCAGTGCAATCCCAGTCATAATCCTGACAAATTATTTTGTGGATATCGACAGACTGATCCTAAGTTTATATGGAAAGTCAAAAGACCTAGAATAGCCAACACATGTTGAAGAACAAGGTCAGAGGACTGACACTACCCAACTTGAAAACCTACTATAAAAGCCACAGTAGTCAAAACAGCATGGTATTGGCACAAGAAGAGACAAATAGATCAGTGGAACAACACAGAGTCCTAGTACAGACCAACAATAAATAATCTTTGACAAAGGAGGAAAGATATCTTTTCAACAAATGGGGCTGGAACAACTGGTCATCCACATGCAAAAAAGTTAATGTAGACACAGACCCAATAGGGCTTCTCTGATGGCTCAGTGGTAAAGAATCAATCTGCAATGCAGGAGACCTGGGTTCGATCCCTGAGTTGGGAAGATCCCCTTGAGGAGGAAATGGCAACTTACTCCAGTATTCTTGCCTGAAAAATTGCATGGGCAGTGGAGCCTGGTGGGCTACAGTCCAAAGCACTGCAAAAGTTGGACACAACTGAGTGACTGAGCACACACTGAATATCCTTCATAAGAATTTCCCAAAAGACCCACCAACTCTTCAATGGAAAGCATTGATAAAGTTTGTACCCTAAGATTCTCTGAATTTCTTACCTCAATTCTTGCCTTGCTGCTTCCACCACTCTTGGACTGTTGTATCATGAGTCTTACTCAATCCTAGTCAAGTCTCCACACTGAAATCTCTACTTTTAAAACAAACACCCTGTTTTAATCAATTCCATCCTTACCTTTTTCCCTCTGCTGCTGATGCTGCTAAGTCGCTTCAGTCGTGTCCGACTCTGTGCGACCCCATAGACGGCAGCCCACCAGGCTCCCCTGTCCCTGGGATTCTCCAGGCAAGAACACTGGAGTGGCCAAATCTTTATGGAATAGATGTTCTCCCTTGCTGTGATAAGTAATATACTCAAGCTTTGTTTTCCAAGTTGTGTTGGTGATACTTGGGGAGCTGATTTTATATATTTATATTTATATATATATATATATATATAATTTCTATCACTGTTTCTCAGCTGAAAAATATATTTAAGGGAACTCTTAAAAACTTTCTCAGACCCAATCATTTATGTTAAATTTTATACTACTATTTCCTAAATATAAACAAAACTTAATATGAACTCTGCTGTTCATAAAGCTCTTATACAAATTCAATTTACCAATTCTGCACAAATTTTTAAAATGTTCGTTTAATGTGGTACATGATGTTTGCTGAAACAAAACTGCCCTTAGAAACCTGAGCATACTACCAACTGGCCTGTGTGCACTCTTGATTTTCAGCATGCTTGTATGTGCGTCTTGTGAGGACTCTCCTTTCCCATCACTTTTCACTTTCAAATGACAAAAATTTTCAGTTGTACAGTAAGCCTTGAAGGAGGAGGGTCACTTCATTTCTTTTCTCACTAGTTCATGACAAAGCAGTATTACTTTGTGCCAACTTGGTTTTAAAAACACTCAAATACATGTCCTAATTATGTGGCAGCTGTTACCATTCAGTCATCCAGATACTCCAGAATATGCCTAAAGTAAAGTATCTGGAGTCATCCAGATACTCCAGAATATGCCTAAAACAAGTAAAACATACTTGTAGAAAAACTCAGACTCTGTCATTGGATTCCAGTTTGAAAAACACTGTCCTATTATAGTATGTGTAAATAAATATATGTTTAAATGAGACTATTTTGTTAGCTTCTTACACTTTCTGGTGCTACTACCTGAGTACCAGCATTATAATGCAGCACTTGACTCCTGCTTCATTTGGACAATCAAGTCTCTTTTTTGTGAGCACTAAGGTATGGGCCATTCTGTCTCACTAGTCCAGGCCCCTGAAAATGGGTGCATTGAAGACCATAGGTCTCCATCACAGATCATCAGTGTTCTTTGATCTCTAAATTGAGTGAAAGAAGATATACTCGACAGTAGGGTAGCCTAATAACTGAAGCAAGACATTAAATTTTAAGGAGTGGTTGAGGAGTTGGTAGGACAAGACACTGTTTGGGGCTCATGTGACAGCTCCCCACTTCTCTCAACCCCCTTTCTCCTTCCCGTCCTCCTGCATTCTTTCACTGTTCCTCTCCTTTCCATCTACTTCTACATTTCCCTCAAGGATCATTGCGATGTTTTTCCATAAAACATATTTGTTTTTTTAATTGAGAGATTATGGCCTTATTTTATATTAAAATGTACTTCCTTTTGTAAAATAGTAGTAGGTAGTTTTAAAAATTGTCTTTGGTAAAATAAGTAATCGGTAACTTTGTGTTTTCCTCCGACTATTTTTAAAAATTTTACACGCCCGAGATCGGGAACTACTGTCTAGAAACGAGAGAGACGAGAAAGAGGTAGGAAGAAAGAAAAGCATGTGACACCTAATAAGTTGATTTATCAAGTTCAAGACGTTTAGCACCATAATGTATTATATCTTCTACAGGAGTAGGAATGCCTAAGTCTCATCTGGGAGTCAGGGAAGGCTTCACAGAGGAGGTAACGTTTGAGCTGGGGCTTTAAGGATTACCAGTGGAGAAAAAGCAGGGCTTTCCAAGCAGAATGCATAATGCCAGCAAGAGCAGAGAGCACAAAAGAGCATTACGTGCCCGGCAACTCTAAGAAGCCCGCCGGCTGTTGCGAAGAGTTCTCGGGGTTAGGCGATCAAGAGAGAGGCAGGGACTATTTTTTTTTTCCTACTTGGCCCTCTTCCCCTGCAGCCCATTGCACAGTGCTGGGCACACACACTGCAGGAGTTCAATAAATACTTGTTGAATTGGGGCAGGGTGATCGAGTGTGCTGGGAACCAAAGCCTCCAGCTTGTTTCTCACGCACCCGTAGTGTGACCTTGGCCAAGTCCCTTTTCTTGGGACTGCGGCTTGCAGTTTAGTAATCCGCCGAGGGTGAGAAAGTGGAGGAGGAGGTTGGCCTGAAGCGTCGGGCTCTTACTGCTCCTGGAATCCCTGATTCGACGCGCGCAGGGCGGGCCGGGGCGGAGCCGGCGGCGCGGGCTGCGGCGGGCGGAGATTCAGTTCCTCCTCCGCGCCAGCAGGGGGCACAGGGAGCGGCTTCCCGCCGCCCTTCCCCTCCCTGCGGGCGCCTGGCAGACTGCTGCAGTCGCGAGTGGCGAGCGCGGTGGGCGGGCCGGGTGGCGGCGGCGGCGGCGCTCCGCTGGGCTAGGTCGGGCAGCCGCGACGACAGCTGAGGTGGCTGCAGAGGCCACTGAGGCGCTGATTGGGTGGCCCGGAGCAGCCCCTGCGAGCCGCCAGGCGCTCCCCGGGCAGCAGTGGGCCGCGGACAGGTTAGCGTGGGGGCAGGGGCCGGCGCGGGAGCAGCCCCGGGCCGGAGTGGGAGTCCGAGCCAGGCCATCTCCAGCTATGTCCGACGAGGCGTCAGCCACCACTTCGTACGAGAAGTTTCTAACTCCCGAGGAGCCCTTCCCGCTTCTGGGACCCCCTCGTGGGGTGGGCACCTGCCCGAGCGAGGAGCCGGGCTGCCTGGACATCAGCGACTTCGGCTGCCAGCTCTCGTCTTGCCATCGCACGGACCCGCTCCACCGCTTCCACACCAACAGGTACAGCCCTCTGCTGCGGGCAGCCGCAAATTTACCACACCCCTGACTGCAGTCGCGCGGCGCCGGCTCCCCGCGACCCTGGCCCTCAGCCTAGGGGCTGCGCGTCCGGTGGCCCCCTCCCCCACCCTTCTCCACCCCGCGCTCGTTCCCGGGCTCCTTCCCTCTCCCCCTCCCAATCGCACCCCTGCCCTCCGATTTTCCTTTTGGCCGGCATTTTACTCTCCCCCCACCCCATGCATCTTCTGACCCAGCTACTCTTCCCTTCCCCCTCCTGCCCCATCTGTACCCTGCGAATCCCAAACCCCCATCCTTGATTTTTAGATGCTTCCCTGTTTCCATCCACCCGCAAAAGTTTAACCCCTTCCAATTCCGGTATGCTATAGAGAGGATTTCGGAAGGCTCAAAACCAAAATCAGTCGACGTTTTGAAAGGTGGCACTTTAAAAGCTAGAATCTTCCTTTCTCTATTTTTTAAATGTCTTATCGCGCTGTTTCCAACCTCCAACCCGCCTCCCATTTTTTAGTGAAGCTCTAGAAAACCAGATGATTCTCTTTTTTCCTTTCTCTATGAACTCTTTGCCCTAGCGCCTTAGGCCCTGCCAAAATGTATAAGCTTAAATCTGGAAGATTCTTTCCTGAAGCACATCCTTTGGTTTGCTTCGCCAGTGGAGGGATGGAGCGAAGCGTAGGATGAGCTTGCTTATACAAATTTCTTCAGAAGGTGCATCCTCTAACTAGTTTTATTAGAAGGTAGAGTGTTCTGGAGAATTCTATCATGCAGACATTTGTGTTATATCAAATGTGGGGAATTTGAAGATGTTTTACACACAGCCCCAACCTATAACATAGGTGCATATTATATGTATTCGTTTATGTGCATGCTCAGTCGCTCATGTCACTCTTTGCTACTCCGTGGACCGTAGCCCACCAGGCTCCTCTATCCATGGGTTTCTCCAGGCAAGAATACTGGAGTGGGTCGCCATGCCCTCCTCCAGGGAATCTTTCCGACCCAGGGATCGAACCCGAGTCTCTTTAAGTCTCTGCATTGGCAGGCATGTTCTTTACTGCTGAGCCACCAGGGAAGCCTGTATAGGGGCGCACAAACAGGCTGGGGAAGGTGTGTGGAGCAAAAGGGGGGAGGAGGGAAGGAGAGAGGGATTCAGCTGTGGAAAATACTGGAGCTGAATTAAGGCGAAGGCGTCTAATTCTGATTTCTGGTCCATTTTACAATATGAGCACAAACAAATCCTTCCACATTTTAATACCTTTTGCATGCTCCCCCCACCAATCCCTTTAATCAATCTACAGAGTTGCTGAGCTTCTACTGAGTACTAGGAATGTATAAAATATATTTGTTAACCTAAAAGAAAGTTATAGTCTGGAAACAAGGTGTTACAGTTAAATAAAGATATAGTTCATCACTGTAACATATTTGAAAAGGAAGTCATGGTAAGTTTAACTGTTCCAAATCGTGGTTACAAAAAATGAAGAAACTGGGGCCCAGAGAGAAAAGATTTTATTCAAGGTCATAAAACCGAGTTTGGCAAAGCCAGGATTACTCCTTTGGAGCCAGTGATGAAACTTGGAACAGAGCTAATGACTGCAGTGTTATAAATGGTTGTTACAGGTTCTTAGACTAACTCACAGAAGCCCAGGATGTGACTATAGCATGAATGTAACATATATGAAATCAAGTGTGCTTAGAATTGTTTGCATTGGAAAATAAAAATACTTGTGCACATATCTGATATTTAAGTTTTGCAGCATTGGAGTAAATCATATACACAGAAAAGTTAAATGATCTCAGGATTAGCCTGCTCTAATGATGAGGGCAGGGGAGTGGGGATAGGGGTTAAGTGCTCCCAAAATGTGTGGAGGTGTTGGGGAGTGAAGAACGGTGAATAATAACATTTCTTACAGATTGTTCTGTTCTGTTCTCTCTCATCCTCCCCATTTTCTCCTTGTTTTTCTCCCCCTTGTCTATCAGACCTTGGTAAGGTCAAGGTTGTTTTCCAGAATGAGGTGATGAAGATAGAGGGGGAGGTTCTTGTTCAACCCCAGTTTTTCCAAGTCAAGCATTATTTTTTTCTAGTTACTGCCTGTTTTTCAAGACCCCCTCTCCTACCCTGGGCTTCCCTGGTGGCTCAGCAGTAAAGAACCCACCTGCCAATGCCAGGAGACAAGGGTTCAGTCTCTGGGTTGGAAGATGCCCTGGAGAAGAAAATGGCAACCAGCTCCAGTATTCCTGCCTGGGAACTCCAATGGACAGAGGAGTCTGGCGGGCTACAGTCCAGGGGGTCGTGAAGAGTCTGACAGGACTTAGCAACTAAACAACAACAACTCCTTTTCACAGGGCTTGGAATGGTAGCAGCCGGTCTAGTATATCTTGCTCTGTACTCTTCTCAGCTGAGTTTAGGGAAAGTAGAGTTAGCAATTCTTAGAGCAGGTGATGTTTCTGCCCCAGGCTACCTTGCTTTTTAAATCTTTTTTCCTTCTGGAATGTTCTGCCTTCTTATCCCCTCCTCAGGATGGCATTTGAGAGGACCATAAGCTTCCAGTCATTTCTTTTTAGGGAGAAGCAAACAGCTAAATCATATATGTGGGCAAAGTTTAGTTTAAGGAGTTCTTTTATTTCAGAATCATGTGGGTCACTTTTTTCTTCACAGCACATTATTCATCAATTCAAGGAACAATCCAACACTCAGATCTGAATAGTTGAGTACTGATACTGTGTCTTGGGTTTGCTGTGTGCTTAGCTGCTCAGTCATGTCCAACTGTCTGAGACTCCATGGACCATAACCTGCCAGGCTCCTCTGTCCATGGGCATTCTCCAGCCAAGAATACTGGAGTGAGTTGCCATGCCCTCCTCCAGGGGATCTTCCCAACCCAGGGATCGAACCCAGGNGTGTGCTTAGCTGCTCAGTCATGTCCAACTGTCTGAGACTCCATGGACCATAACCTGCCAGGCTCCTCTGTCCATGGGCATTCTCCAGCCAAGAATACTGGAGTGAGTTGCCATGCCCTCCTCCAGGGGATCTTCCCAACCCAGGGATCGAACCCAGGTCTACCATATTGCAGATGGAGGCTTTACTGTCTGAGCCACCAGGGAAGCTGTGTCTTGGGTTTAATCATTGTAAAATAAGTCCCATTGGAAACAGAAAGCTTGTCAGTGGATAGATAATTGATTTACCTTTATTTTGCTTTTTGATTCTTACCTGATAACAAAACTGTGGAGATTGCTTAGATAATGCTATTGATAAGGGCCTTGTGATGATGACAATTTTGTGCCCGCTCATTTACTAGACTCTGGGGTATCTCCGCTCATTTACTGGACTCTGGGGTGTCTATGCAGTCTTCATTAACCAAGAGGGTCAAGGCACTATTACTTATGATCCCTAAGTTTGGATGTTTGTGTGTTTAGAGTCACCTGTGACTTATATTGGTGTGTCACTGGTCTAGATTAACTGGAAAATAAATTACATGAACATAGCTAACTTCCTGAGAATTCACTTTCAATGGCACCCCACCCCAGTACTCTTGCCTGGGAAATCCAATGGACGGAGGAGCCTGGTGGGCTGCAGTCCATGGGGTCGCTAACAGTCGGACAGACTGAGCGACTTCACTTTCACTTTTCTCTTTCATGCATTGGAGAAGGAAATGGCAACCCACTCCAGTATTCTTGCCTGGAGAATCCCAGGGATGGGGGAGCCTGGTGGGCTGCCGTCTATGGGGTCACACAGAGTCGGACACGACTGAAGTGACTTAGCAGCAGTAGCCGGAGTATCTTTTAGGATTTTATGACCAAGTTGGATTGATCTGGAATTTGGGGAGAATAAAATAAATTGCAGTAAGGCCAAAAACATTTTTTTTAATTAAATTGTCAATATGAAATATATATGTATATAGTTTTTAAGGCTTTTTTTGTTTGTTTGTTTGGAGGATAGGATTTTTCTGATGTAACTGTGGATTTTCTTTCAGCCTTTGTCCACTGTAACTTCCATTGTCATCAAATGAAGCATATCCTTTAGCAAATTGAAAAAATTATAGCGATATTGGTAGATCCTATAATTGTGAGATGAAGGAGGTTAATATGAACTACTCAGTGTGTTTTTCTCTTCCTCTTTCAGGAGTACAGCAGTACTTTGACACTGAATAATGTGAAAAGCATGTGGGAGGACAGTGTCTCACTTTGCTACACCCTATTGGCAGGATAAAAAATGAACTACGTATTGTATACAGCAGTTAGTTACTCACTTCTGTGATTTCAGAGCCCCATTTCTAGCCCCATTAACTAGAAAAAGCCCAAGACTATGGGTGCCTTTTGTTCCACCCACAGTTTTCCTGGCTTGTTAGAAAATTGGAGGTGCAGAAGAGCTGTGAGTTATAGGTGGGAGCCACATTTCACGAAGTGAGCTGTGTTACAGAGGCAGGAAGAATTTTATTTAGGGATTTGTTGCAACAAATTGAGGATGGGGATAAGGCTTTGGAGAAGTACCCAGGTTAGAAATGTAGATTAGGGAGTAATCAGAATAGCAATTTCAGTAGTGCAATAGGAGTGGAACTGTGGGTTACAAAGGTTGAGAGAATAGAAGAAACTTTTCAATAAATTTAACAGGGAAAGGAAAGGGAGATGTGATGATAATTTGGGGAAAAAAAGTGAAAATTTCTTTGTTTTTTCCCTTGTCTAGTGTTTATTTTCGAAGAATAGATATGTTAGCTCCTTAGAAGAAGCCCACAGGAAAAGAGGAAATCAAAAATACTAGAGCAGGTGGGATGACAAGGAGATGGATGATGGGATTAACTCAGAAGGCTAAATGGAAGAATTAGCCTTAGAAATATCATGGAATGTTGTTTACTTCCCAAACTATAGAGGGGATAAGAGGGATGGGTAAGGATCTCAAGACAATTGAAGTCGCTGGGATGAAAGTTGGGGACTGTGTCATCTGTTCTAACTTGGGACCCTGATGGCCTTTTGGGCTCCAGAGAGTAGCAGAGGTCAAGGTGGTTGTATGGGAATTCTAGCAGGGCATCAGTTATGAATACAAGTGATGATAGGGGATTGTTAACTGAGAAAGGATGGCTTTGGAATGGCTTTCATCATTGACAATAGGACTTGATTCTACAGTGCTCATTGGATTCTCATTCTCAGAGGTAATGGTTAGGTCTTCCTGAGAAAGGCTTCAGAAGAATGTATATGATACACGTGCTTTTCTTAATTTTACAAAAATGCCATTGAAAGTCCTTCATCTGTATATTAGTGCTGAAATGCCTTGCGGATAAGTGTTCTTGGCTTTTTTTTTTTTTAATTAAAATTTTGGCAGTAAGCCTAGTTACTGAGTTAAACCCCATTTCACGGATTCTTTTCAACATTTTTCTTTTGAGATATGGAGAGAGTCTCCCTTGTGAATAATTGCATGGTTAGGGCTAGGATCTTAGTGTTAGGTAGTTTTCTCTTAGTGGAATAAGATTTAAGGGCTTTGTAAGTTTGAAGAGTTCAGTGCTGAGCACACGTACATGGTGCTCTTGCGTTACATATTTGAAGCCAACAGAACTGTCTAAAAGCATCACTTAAATTTCTGTTATAAAAGCTCATTAGAAAAAATTGTGGGCATATATACAAAACCATAAAGACTACTTATAATCCTTTTCATGACAGATAACAGGTGTCAAAATTTTGATGATGTTACCTTTTTTGGCTGTACCATGAGGCTTGCAGGATCTTAGTTCCCTGACCAGAGACTGAACCCGGGCTCCTGGAATGGGAGCACCAAGTCCTAACCACTGGACTACCAGAGAATTCCCCGTTGTTACTTTTAATGTTTTTATTTTTTTGTACACATATAATTTTAAAAACCAGGATCGAGCTATATATATATTTGTGACCAGGTTATTTACACTTTTATTTTCTTTTTCAATAAATGGTCTGAAAATATGATTTTAATGATTATAAAATATACTCATTTAATTATTCCCAATGTTTTGGGAGCATTTGTCTCCCCCCTTTTTTTATTTGCTATTATAATATTTGGACAAGTTTATATATACATCTTCTTTTCCAAATTTCTATTTGGGAAAAGGGATAGATTCTTAGCAAAGCAATTACTGAGTCCAAAGGAATGAACCTTTTTAAAGCTCTTTATATATACACTACCAAACTGCTTTATACACGTATCTACCAAATCTATATATACAGATTATGTCAGTGCCAATATAACACTCCCACTGGCAGTGGATGAAAGTTAAAATGGACTGGAATGGGCAAATTTAACTCAGATGACCATTATATCTACTACTGTGGGCAGGAATCCCATAGAAGAAATGGAGTAGCCCTCATAGTCAACAAGAGTCCAAAATGCAGTGAGGTGAAGGTGAGGTGAAGTCACTCTGTCGTGTCCGACTCTTTGTGACCCCGTGGACTGTAACCTACAAGGCTTCTCTGTCCATGGGATTCTCCAGGCAAGAATACTGCAGTGGATTGCCATTTTCTTCTCCAGGGGATCTTCCCGACTCAGGGATCGAAACTGGGTCTCCCGCATTGCCAAAATGCAGTACTTGGGTGCAAATGACAGAATGACCTCTGTTCCTTTCCAAGGCAGACCATTAACTATCACAGTAATCCCCAACCAGGAATGCTGAAGAAGCTGAAGTTGAATGGTTCTATAATGACCTACAAGACCTTCTAGAACTAACACCAAAAAATGATGTCCTTTTCATCAGAGGAGACTGGAATGCAAAAGTAGGAAGTCAAGACATACCTGGAATAACAGGCAAATTTAGCCTTGGAGTACAAAATGAAGCAGGACAAAGTCTAACAGAGTTTTGCCAAGAGAGCTCACTGGTCATAGCAAGCACCCTCCTCCAACAACACCAGAGATGACTCTACACATGGGCATCATCAGGTGGTCAATACTGAAATCAGATTGTTTATATTCTTTGCAGCCAAAGATGGAGAAGCTCTATACAGTCAGCAAAAATAAGACTGGGAGCTAACTGTGGCTCAGATCATGAACTCCTTATTGCCAAACTCAGACTTAAATTGAAGAAAGTAGGGGAAACCACTAGATCATTCAGGTATGACCTAAATCAAGTCCCTTATGATGATACAGTGGAAGTGACTAATAGATTCAAAGGATTAGATCTGATAGAGTGCCTGAAGAACTATGGATGGAGGTTCATGACCTTGTACAGGAGACAGGGATCAAGACCATCCCCAAGAAAAAGAAATGCAAAAAGGCAAAATGGTTGTCTGAGGAGGCCTTACAAATAGCTGAGAAAAGAAGAGATGCCTGGCTTACTAACCACTAGGCCAAAATTGAGTTCAGTCAGCAAGGTGGAAATAGAGTGGATGTTCCCCGCTCACCAGTGGCTGAGTCATGCAGCCTATAAATCATCTTTTATTGAGAAGTACTTAGGTGTGTTAGTTATATATTGGAGGTGGAGGAAATGACTCCAAAATGTAATGGCTTAATACAGCAAATGTTTATGATTACATACAATTTCTGAGAGTTGAGATTCTGGGAGCGACTTAGCTGGGTGGTTCTGGCTCAGAGTTGCTCATAAGGCTACAGGACTTGAAGGCTTAAATGGTCTTGAAGGATCCACTTTCAGGATGTCTCATTCACACAGCCCTAGGTTGGGGGCCTCAATTCCTCACGCTGGGGGCCTTTCCCAGGGCTGCTTGGGTGACCTTACCAAGTGGTAACTGGCTTCTCCCAGAGAAGACAAGGAAGAGACAGGAGGGTGTCATGATGCCTTTATGACCTGGTCACACACCATCGCTTCCGTCATATTTTATTTGTTAGAAGCCGAGTCACTAACTCCAACTCACACTCAAGGAAAGAGTGACTAGGTTCTGCCTTTTGAAGGGAGGAGTAGATATAGTTGTGAAGACATTTATAAACCACTTCCTCTGGGGTGGACTGCCCCTAAGCTGTTCTGCCCCCTCTCACCTCACACCGTCCTTTGCATCTCTTCCTTCCTCTCCTCACTCTCCCTCTTTCTTTCTCCTTTTCCTTTTTCTTTTCCATCATCAGGTCTCCTGGGTTTCCTCCTCTATGGCAGAACAGCTTCTCTCCCCAAAAAAACAAATTCATCTCAAAGCCCTTCTAAGACTCCAGTTGCTAGAGTCAATGGGGAGCAAGTCATGATTATGGAATAATTCTTTTTTGTAGTTTTTGGGGTTTTAGTATTTATTTTCTTTAATTTATTTGGCTGCAGGATCTTTTTTTAGTTGTGGCACATGTGATCTTTAGTTATGGCATATGGGATCAGTTCCCTGACCAGGGGTAGAACCAGGGCCCCCTGCCTTGGGACCACAGAGTCTTAGCTATTGGACCACCAGGCAAATCCCTCATTGTTGATTCTTAAGGTCTGATCAGGGCTCTGAGAACCAAAAAGATCATGAACATCTACCCTCTTCCTATGCACAAATAGAAAACCAAAACATTACACTGCAAAAGACAGATAAAGAAGTTCAACAAAGTTCTGACTTTTCCCAAAACTATTTTGCTAGGGTTTTTCTTAAAACATGAAATATCATATTCTGTCCTTGCATTTTCTGTTGTTGTCTCCCAGCTTTGCAGGAGCTCAAAACACATGTTTAGCATGTCCTGTAATTCAGCCCTGGTGAGTCACACCCTAAAATGTTGACAACTATGAAATGAGCTCTGGGCTGCCCTGACTCACAGATGCTGGATGTACGAGGAATCCATATAATATTCTCAAACTCATGCCCATCGCACCCACTGCCCCAGCCATCCTTGTGGTCCTGGCAGCCAATAGCTGCTGTGACTCAGGTTGCTAGTTATCTCCCAATATCCATCTTTCCCTTCTTCTGTAAATAACAGAAGTTCTCGTTTTTCACTGGGCTCATGTCTGCCTGGAACAAAGAAAGACCATCTTTCCCAGCCTCCTTTGCCCTAGGTGTGAGCCTGGTGGGCTATGGTCCATGGGGTTGCAGAGTCAGACACGACTGAAGCAACTGAGCATACCACAGCACATGATCACGTCCATAGGTCTGGCGAGTGGAACAGAAGTCTCGATTTCTGGGAAATATCCTTAAAGGGAGAGAAAGGGCCCTTCTTTGTCCAGTTTTCCTTCCTTATATCTGAAATAGGAACAAAATTGGCTGGAGCTCAGCACCTGTTTGGGGCCGTGTGGTGAAAGTCACAGTGAAGATGGCAGAGTTGTAAAGTAGAAGGAGCCTGGATTCGTCATGATCTTGGGCCTTCAGTAGCAGCTCTGGACTGTTTACCCATTAAGTTTCATTAACATGAAAGGGAAATAATTTCTATATTTTTCCAACCAGTGTTAATGGATTTCTGACACTTGCAGCTGACCCTAATCCTAGTGTTACATTTCCTTTACAAACCTGCCCGCTGTGCACAGGGACCCCTTATCTCCTCTCTGATGGCCTGCCTAGTTTCTGACTTGTCTCTGTCCTGTCCTGTCCTCGTGTCAGGTCCTCTGACCTTCCTGATCATTTTCTGTTTCCTAGGCATCTGCTTTTGAGTCCTGGTCTATAAAATGTAAGTGCACTCTCTCATCCCACTCCAGACTTCTCTTCTCTCACTGTCCTTCTGGCTACATTGTAGGAAGCCTGGACTAGGGCCCAGCAGGGGAAAGGAAGAGGCGGCACAAAGCAGAAATAGCCTACGGGTGACAACTTTTAGGGGGCAGCTCACTGGACAGTCCACTCTGTCCAAACAGGATCCCTCCCTGCCTTTCTTGACCTTCCGCACAGCTTCAGTTTACTTTGGGCCTACTTAGATCCATTTGGGTTTAAAATATACACTTAAAAATAGTGTGGAGGAGTTGTGGGACTACTTTCCACTTGCAGTTTACTATGAATTTGTTTAATCCAATTTATTTCATTATTTATTGTTTCATTAAACATTTACTAAGAGCCTATTCTATACCCTACATGAGAGATACAGACAGACAGACAGATAGATACAGATAACTTATTATCTGATAGTTCTGGAGGTCAAAGTCCTGGATGGGTATCACTGGACTAGAAGCAAGATGTCAGGACAGCTGAGTTCTTTTATATGGGTTTGAGAGAATTCATTTCCACTTCTGAGCCCCTAGAAACTCCCTACATTCCTTGGCTCTTTTGCCATCTTTAAAGCCAGCAACAGTCAGTTGAGTGCTTCTCATTACATCTCTCTGAGATCATCATCTTTCTTTTCATCATTCATCTCTAGCACAGCAGCAAAAGTTTCCCTACTTCAAGTTCTCAGATTGGCCCCACCCAGGGAATCAAGGATAGCAGTCCCATCTCAAGGTCTATAACTTTAATCACATCTACAAAGTCCCTTTTGCCATGTAAGGTACCATATTCATAGGTTTCCAGGATTGGGGTATAGATATCTTTGGGGGCCTTAAATTTGCAAGCCCCAAAGCCACTGCCCACAGCAAGATTTCTTAAAAATCTCTTTTCAGGGACCTTCCTGGCAGTCCAGTGGTTAGGATTCCATGCTTCTACTGCAGAGAACATGGGTTCAATCACTGGTAGGGGAAGATAACGCAAGTCTTACAGCACAACCAAAAAGAAAAAAAAAAAATCTCTTTTCCTCCCCCAACCACTTCTCCCCAAAGCTCCAACTGCCTGTCTCTTATACACAT
>SJYX01008029.1:1353719-1404911 GCA_006410675.1 Oreotragus oreotragus | reverse complement strand
CGGCGGGGGGGGGTGGGGGGCAAAATATCGCAAAAGGAAACCTCTCTAGTGCGCAGGCGAGTCCTCTCACCTTGGTTTCTGCTTATTGCTGTGGGCGGTAACCACCCTTTATAACTCAGTTTCTTTGAAAAACCCAGTTAGGGGCTCCGGTACGGTCCACAGCTGACATCGCTTGGGCGGGAAACAGGCCGAGGCATCTACTCTTTGGAGACCTCTGCTCCTCGCCCCCAGTGCCCCATTGATAACCAGGGACACGGGTCTCCTGCTCTGTCCCCTCCTAGACCTCGTCCCTTGTAGCGCCATCAGCTGCCAGGACCCAGATCCGCAGCAAGGGCACCTGGAGTTCTCCCGGTCCCGGGCAGAGCCCCCGCGAACCCTGCAACGCTATTTCCTGCTGCTCCTCTTTCCCTCCTGCTGTTCCTCCTCTCCTCCCGGGGCTCTGGCCCCCGCGGGTCACCGACTGCCTCTGGCCTCCGCCCCTAGCCGCTGCCGCCGCCCCACCCCCGGCAGCCGTCTCCATGGTGCACACCGGACGCGGGAAGCTACCCGGCGGCGGTGGAGGGAGGCAGGGAGCCGGCGCATGAGTGAGTGCGGGGCGCGGCCAGGTGCCAGGAGCGTGCGGGGTGAGGGCGAGGTGGCTCCGGCACGCTGGGACCTGGGCTCGGTGGAGGTCGTGCTTGGTTTGCGCCTCCCCCGGCCCAGGGGCACAGGCCGCCCCACCCAGACATCCCCAGGGTAGGGATTTCCGGCACCGGTGGGTAGTGGTAATTCTTTCCGGGATCTTTCGAAACCCCTTTTTTGCATCAGAGGTTTTGAAAAAGGCAGCCTCTCCAGGCCTCCCATGTAGTCGCCGGGCCAGACGCTGTTGGAGCTGGGCGGGCTGGGCACTCAGAACTCAGGCAGAGGCTCTTCTCCCCTCACTGCTTCTCCAGACAGCAAAACCCTCAGGCCTCTACTCTGACCGGCTCACCCCCATCCCCACTTTCCATTTCCAGGAGAATCACAACCAGACAAGATGAGAAAATCTAGCATCCGTGGGGTATCCACTCCCGAAACCTCGAATAAATATTCATTAACTTACCAGCCAATCACCTAGGTAATTGCTAACCTGGGCCACACACTTATAGAAATAACAGAAACACTCATACTAAAATAGAAAGTGAAAAACTCAAGATTTAAGAGGGTCTAAGTAGAATATTTATCGAATATATGTGTATATACCCAGAAGAGGCTCATGAGAAATACTTGATATTGTGAACAGTAGTACTGTATAGTGGGGTTCTCATGGTAAGTATACTGGAGTGGTTTGCCATTCCCTCCCCTAGTTACAAGCTTGAATCAAAATTGCCTAGAGAAATAAAAACAACCTCAGGTATGAGATGAAACCACTCTAATAGCAGAAGAAAAACTAAAGAGCCTCTTGATGAGGGTGAAAGAGTAGAGTGAAAAAATCAGCTTAAAATTTGATATTAAAAAAACTAAGATCATGGCACCCAGTCTCATCAGTTCAGTTCAGTTCAGTTCAGTTGCTCAGTCATGTCCGACTCTTTGCGACCCCATGAATCACAGCACTCCAGGCCTCCCTGTCCATCACCAGCTCCCGGAGTTCACTCAGACTCATCATGGCAAATAGGAGGGGAAAAGGTGGAAGCAGTGACAGATTTCCTCCTCTTAGGCTTTGAAATCACTGCAGATGGTGACCACAACCATGAAATTAGAAGATGATTGCTTCTTGGCAGGAAAGCTATGACAAACCTAGACAGTGGGTTAAAAAGCAGACATTACTTTGCCGACAGAATCCAAACAGTCAAGGCTAGTCATGTACAGATGTGAGAGTTGGACCATAAAGAAGTTCATGGCAAATAGGAGGGGAAAAGGTGGAAGCAGTGACAGATTTCCTCCTCTTAGGCTTTGAAATCACTGCAGATGGTGACCACAACCATGAAATTAGAAGATGATTGCTTCTTGGCAGGAAAGCTATGACAAACCTAGACAGTGGGTTAAAAAGCAGACATTACTTTGCCGACAGAATCCAAACAGTCAAGGCTAGTCATGTACAGATGTGAGAGTTGGACCATAAAGAAGGCTAAATGCCGAAGAATTGATGCTTTCAAACTATGGTGCTGGAGAAGACTTTTGAGAGTCCCTTGCACATCAAGCAAATCAAACCAGTCAATCTTAAAGGAAATCAATTCTGAATACTTATTGGAAAGACTGATGCTGAAGCTGCAGCTCCAATACTTTGGCCACCTGATGCAAAGAGTGGACTCATTTAGAAAAGACCCTGATGCTGAGAAAGATTGAAGACAGAAGAAGAGTGTGACAGAGGATGAGATGTTTGGATAGCATCATCAATTAAATGGACATGAACTTGGGAAAACTCTGGAAATGATAAGGGTGGGCAAGCCTGGCATGCTGCAGTCCATGGGGTCACAGAGTCAGACATGACTTGTGACTGAACAAACAATATTGGATAGTACCATCTTAGTCAGCTTGAAGTGAAGTCGTTCAGTTGTGTCTGACTCTGAGACCCCATGAACTGCAGCCTACCAGGCTCCTGTGTCTATGGGATTTTCCAGGCAATAGTACTGGAGTGGACTGTCATTTCCATAATAGAATACCAATGACAACAGAAATCTGTTTTTCACAGTTCTAGAGGCTGGGAAATCCAAGATGAAAATACTAGTAAGATAGATTTCATTTTGAAGCCTGTTCTCTTGGTTTGTAAGGGAAAGAAAGTGTTAGTCGCTCAACTGTGTCTGACTCTTTGTGACTCCATGGTCACAGGACTCCTCTGTCCATGGAATTCTGCAGGCAAGAGTACTGGAGTGAATAGCCATTCCCTTCTCCAGGGGATCTTCCCAACTGAGGGACTGAACCCAGGTCTTCTGCACTGCAGGCAGATTCTTAACCATCTGCGCCACCTGGGCAGCCCTCCTTGGTTTGTAGGTGATGGCCGACTCAACAGCTTGGGGATGGATGGGTTGGAGGTGAGCTCTAGTGTCTCTTCTTAATCCCATCATTAGGGCCCCACCCTCATGACCTTATCTAACCGTAATTACCTTCCAAAAGACCCATATCATCACACTGGGGATTCAGCATTTGAATTTGAGGGGGAGGGGAGGTGAAAACATTCAATTCATAACAGTTTCTAACAAACGGTACCTTAGAGTGGTTACAAACTGGGGCTGTGGATCTAGATTGTCTAAATTTGAATCCCAACTACACCACTTACCAATGTCTGCCCTTAGGCAAATCACATAAACTCAGTATGCCTCAGGTTCCCTCCATAGCATCTGCTATGTGTCAGGTTCTGTTTTCAGCATTTGTCATGTACTAACTCATTATTCCTCATAACACTTCTTTGTCATCATCATCTCCATCTTCAGTCAGTCAGTCAGTTCAGTCGTGTCCGACTCTCCGCGACCCCATGAATCGCAGCACGCCAGGCCTCCCTGTTCATCACCATCTCCCGGAGTTCACTCAGACTCACGTCCATCGAGTCTGTGATGCCATCCAGCCATCAAGTCCTCGGTCGTCCCCTTCTCCTCCTGCCCCCAATCCCTCCCAGCATCAGAGTCTTTTCCAATGAGTCAACTCTTCGCATGAGGTGGCCAAAGTACNAGGCTTTTTAGCTCCTCTTCACTTTCTGCCATAAGGGTGGTGTCATCTGCATATCTGAGGTTATTGATATTTCTCCTGGCAATCTTGATTCCAGCTTGTGTTTCTTCCAGTCCAGTGTTTCTCATGATGTACTCTGCCTAGAAGTTAAATAAGCAGGGTGACAATATACAGCCTTGACGTACTCCTTTTCCTATTTGGAACCAGTCTGTTGTTCCATGTCCAGTTCTAACTGTTGCTTCCTGACCTACATACAGATTTCTCAAGAGGCAGTTTAGGCGGTCTGGTATTCCCATCTCTTTCAGAATTTTCCGGTTTACTGTGATCCACACAGTCAAAGGCTTTGGCATAGTCAATAAAGCAGAAATAGATATTTTTCTGTAACTCTTGCTTCTTCCATGATCCGGCAGATGTTGGCAATTTGATCTCTGGTTCCTCTGCCTTTTCTAAAACCAGCTTGAACATCAGGGAGTTCACGGTTCACGTATTGCTGATCTCCATCTTACTGATATAAAAATATTTACAATTGTTATCTCATATAATCCTCACAAATGTCAAAGAGTTAATATTCCCACCATGAAGAAAATGAGGTTCAAGGAAGAGAAGTTGATTACCCACGATCACCCTGCTAGTAATGGACAGAAACAGGATTCCAACCTGTTCCGGTGACCTGGGCCACCCCCTCCCCACCCACACAGTCTCCCATGGTGCTATGCAGTGTTTGCCAATTGCCTGATGATAAGCAGCACTCGAGATACTTTCCAAAAATGTTCTTGGCATGGATGGACCTAGAGACTGTCATCAAGAGTGGAGTAGGTCAGAAAGAGAAAAACAAACGCCATGTATTTATGCGTGGGGAATTCGAAGAAATTGTTATAAACCTTCTTATTTACAAAGCAGATGTAGAGAACAAATGTGTAGATACCAGGGGGGAAAGGGAGGTGGGATGAATTGGGAGATTGGGATTGACATATATACACTGCGTGCATGCTAAGTCACTTCAGTCATGTCTGACTCTTGCAACCCCGTGGACTATACCCTGCCAGCTTCCTCTGTCCATGGGATTCTCCAGGAAACAATACTGGAATGGGTAGCCATGCCCTCCTCCAGGGGAATTTCCTGACCCAGGGATCGAACCCAAGTCTCCTGCGGCTCTTGCATTGCAAGCAGATACTTTACTGCTGAATCACTGGGGGAGCCCGACATATGTTGGGGTCCTTTAATGGATTAGAACCTGGAGGTCTGGAATTGACCAATAAGAAAGTAAAGGAGAGAGAAAGAGGCTGATATTCCTTGGTTTACACAGAAAGCCAATAAAGNGGGATTCTCCAGGAAACAATACTGGAATGGGTAGCCATGCCCTCCTCCAGGGGAATTTCCTGACCCAGGGATCGAACCCAAGTCTCCTGCGGCTCTTGCATTGCAAGCAGATACTTTACTGCTGAATCACTGGGGGAGCCCGACATATGTTGGGGTCCTTTAATGGATTAGAACCTGGAGGTCTGGAATTGACCAATAAGAAAGTAAAGGAGAGAGAAAGAGGCTGATATTCCTTGGTTTACACAGAAAGCCAATAAAGCCCCTGCACGGGGCTTGCTCTGTTCACGAAGGCCTCTAGATGGGGTGAAAGCACAGAGTGCCTTCTCAAGAGGGTCTTAGAAGCCTGGGCAGGGAAAGTGAACACAGAGACCTCTGTGCTCCAAAGAAACAGCCTCAGAGAGAGAGAGAAAGAAAGCAAGACATGGGGACAAAAGCTCTGATGGAGCAAAGGTGTTTTAATCAACATGGTGTAGGCATATATACTGTAGTTATTCTCTGCAAAGATAAAGATTAAAATTGCAGGCTTACAAAACATAGGCAATCCACATTAAAGAGAGAGAGAGAGTTGTAAATAACCACTTTTACCATATGGTTCATAAAAAGGAAGAGAATACTTATCACCGTATAGAAAAACTAATGAAGGAAATGCCTGGATTCCTCAGCCCCCAGGAGAGGCTTGCCTCTCCTCTTAATTCCTGAATATTCAGGAATTAATAAGGAACAGAGAATTCCTGACAGATCCAAAACAGCACACGAGAAGCCTCCTGTTAAATGCTTCCTGACAGCCATATATACACTACTATGTATAAAATAAAATAACTAATGAGAACCTACTGTATAGCACAGGGAACTCAGTGCCTGGTGGTAACCTAAATGGGAAGGAAATCCAAAAAAGAGGGGATATATATATATATATATATATATATATATATCTGATTGAACGTGATTCACTTTGCTGTACAGTAGAAACTAACCCAACTTTGTAAAGCAACTATATGCCAATAAATTGTTTTTGATGGTCTTGGGAATCAGTACGCTCAGTTCTGTTTTCAGCCAGAGCAAATTCCTTCTCTCCCTTCCTGGGCCTCATTTTTTTCCATGTAAAAGAAGAAGTTAGACCAGCCCCAACATGAAAAGTAGGTTTTGGGTAGCTGCCAAGTCTGGTTGCTCTGCAGGAGCTGTTGGAGCAGAGCTATGAGCAGAATGCTGGAGCTACAACTGGGTGCTGGCCATGGGTCCGGTGAGTGGTAGGGTGAAGAGCCATTTTGGTTTGCCCAGTATTTTCCTGGTTTTAGCCCTTAAAGTCCTGAGACAGTTGGTCATCCTAGTGATGGCTTACATGGATTAGATAAAGTCCCAACCAGAGCTATTAAGGATATGATTTTCCCTTACCCCAGTACCTGTGTCTCTACATTCTACTGGGTTTACTCTCCCTTTTTAGAATGTTTTTCACTTGTGATGGGCTAATTTCTAGCAATAGGATACTAATGCAAGTGTCAGTCAGTCAGTTCAGTCGCTCAGTCGTGTCCCACTCTTTGCGACCCCATGAATCGCAGCACGCCAGGCCTCNCCACTGTATAATCATAAGGGATTTGATTTAGGTCATACCTGAATGGTCTAGTGGTTTTCCCTACTTAATTGAAAATATGAACTACCCCCAGTAGTTCGTATGGCATCTAACAGATGATGCTAGCTTTCCCTTGAAAATTTAAAATATCCCCAAGTGCCCTGTAAATGTGCAGTGCCTCCACGCATCTCAGTATATTTTGGGATCTGTGACTCTGAGACATGAAGCATTTCTAGAGACAAAAAGGGATGTTAAGTAATGTCAAAAGAGTACATCTCCTAGGAAAATTTATCAGTTCTAAATTTGTAAATACCCACTCCAGTGTTCTTGCCTGGAGAATCCCAGGGATGGTGGAGTCTGGTGGGCTGCCGTCTATGGGGGTGCACAGAGTCAGACACAACTGAAGCGACTTAGCAGCAGCAGCAGTATTAATACCATAGTGCCAAAATATATAAAAGAAAAATTTGTGCTACAAATTAATAAGTGATAGGGAAGGTGTGGAGAAAAGGGAACCCTCCTGCACTGTTGGTGGGAATGTAAATTGGTGCAGCCACTATGGAGAACAGCATAGAAGTTCCTTAAAAAATGAAGAATTCCATATGATCCGGCAATCTCACTGACAAAAATTAGAACTGATTCTTGCAGCCAGCAGAATAAAAATAACATCAGTAATAATAATAACATCAGTAATAAAAAAATGTTTCCTTATCACTACATGCCAGGCATTATGTAGTGCTTTATAAACTCATCTCATTTAACCTTTATGACAACCACCATCCATTTTACAGATTGGGAAATGGAGGCTTGAAGAGTTTATAATTTCTCTAAGGCCACATAGTAAATCAAGTAGTGGAGATAAGACTAAAATCCAAGTCTGTTATCTTCCAAAGCCCACCTTCTTAACCACTATAATTACTGCCTGGCAGGAATTATGTCTAAAAGAAAATTATGCCACTTTTAAATCAATATGAACATGGAAGTATTTAGAGCCCACTATTAATGTTAATTGTGTTCCTTTAGAATTGAATTCCATGAACTTCCCCCGTTTTAAACAATCTAAAAGAAAGAATCCATTTCCATGAGTATAGTCCTTGTAAATTGAAATTTTCTGCTCTGATTCTCCACTCTCATTTTTAAGATTAGTGAAGTACTTTTTTTTTTTTTTTTTTTTATAGATTAGTGAAGCACATTTTCAGAGATGTGTAGCAATGTTTGCTCATTTTTAGTGAGGAAAGTGTGATCTCCTCCTTAAAAAGATATCTCTGTGTGTTGGGTTTCAGGGCAAGTTACAGTTTTCAGAATCCAAGTGGAATCTAACGCTATGAAACAATGCCAAGAGAAAAGCAAGAAAAACGAAAAACTAAAGGAGCACCCCTGCCCATTGCGTCCACTCTTCAAAAGTTCCTGAAAACATACGAGAAGCGTTGTGCACAGACTCAGACGTCTGTGTGTCCAGCCATCAAAAGGGACTTGAAAGCCAGCATCAGCCATGAACGGATTCTCAGGAAGGTGAGTGTATCCTCTCGAGGAACCAAGGAACATGGGTCCTCAATCCCTTCAAGCCCAGAATTGGGGGGTCGCCCGCTCTGCGTTCCTGCCTGCATGCCATCCAGAGCCCGACTCTGCCACCAAAGTCTACTCGACGCTCCTCCTACCTTCCCACCCCTCTCTCCCAGTCTGCCCCATCCCCGTCCTTCATCCTTCGAGCAGCTCTGCCTGTTCTCACCTCGCTTCTCTCTCCTCCCACTCTATGTCTGGAGAGCCCAGCTCGAAAGCAACCCTTTTGTCATCATTGCAGAACCTCCCTCCCCGGCACTCCCGACCCTCCAAAAGAACGTCTCCTTGTCTTGACATCAGATGCGTCCAAGCCATCAGGCCAGACCTGCACATACCCACAACCCTTTCCATCTCACTTGGCGTAAGAGAGCATATCGTTCGGATTTCAGGGGGAAAAAACCTGATGTCACATCTTTTCTGAGATTAAATCTACTGGTTGAATGTGAGCGGGGAGGAAGAGAAGCCAGCGTGAGTGGTCAGCTCAGGAAGGGGCACCTGAGAGACCAGAAGGGGGAGCCTGGCACCCAAAGACGGACGATCCAGCTTCACAGCTGCTGTGTCACCAGCCCAGAAAGACAGTCTGTGTTTTAATAACCACATACCTACTGATTTCATAAAATGCTGTGTTAAGCAAGATAACAAATTAAACAAAATAATTAGAGATGGGTACTTTAAATATTATTACTTAAGAATTTGACACAAATCCATTCCACCCATATTTTTCCTCAATGTTTCTGGGGTTGGGAGGGTGATTACATTGCACCCTCCACAGAGAGACCCTCCCACAGTTCCTGCCTAAACCTCTCTCTCTTTCTGAACTTCCATTCTCAGGGCAGCTGCACGCCCCCACTCAGTTCCTTCAGGCTTTCACTCTCCGCTTCTCCTCTTCCGGACCTGCGCTCTTGCGCATGCTCAGTCGCTTCCGTCTTGTCCGACTCTGCAATTCCATGGACTGTAGCTCACCAGGCTCCTCTGTCCATGGGATTCTCCAGGCAGGAATACTGGGATGGGTTACAATGCCCTCCTCCGGGGGATCTTCCTGACCCAGGGATCGAACCCAAATCTCCTGTTTCTCCTGCATTGGCTTAATTCATTTTTTCCTGTTGTAGTTTTATAATAAGGCTGCACTACTTAATCATTTGGTTAATCATAAATTTTATCCAAATTTATAACCATGTCAGCAGTATTTTCCAAATATTTTTAATTACAATCACCATCAGAAATATAATTAACATTATGACCCAGTATATAAGTACTGGAATCAGTATGACCCTAACAGCTGTTTATGTTGGGTTGCTTTGGTTGGGTCCCCATTTTGATTTTGAACATCACTAAAATAAAAGTGTCATGAGACAGTTATTCCTTACTGCATACTCAGATCCTTATAACCTCAGATACTTTCCCTTCTTTTATGTTTCATTAAAGAAATCAAGAAAAAGCTGGTAAAAACCCACTAAATTGATTTCCTGACCCAGTTACGGACAGTAACCTGCTGGAAAAATCTCTGCCTTGTGGGACTTTTCATGAAGCTTAGGCAGAAACTCCCTAAATTTGTGTTGAACTATCACCCCAATACACACTTGATCCAAAGTTAATAAGTAATGTCCTTCTAATGTTGTCTAATGATGATATTCTTTCTCTACATATTTGGATACATGAACCTCCATTTATGATGCCCACCTGTAGTTTTTTTTTAACATTCTAGTTTGTGCTGGTAAGACCTGATGACTCCCTTCCCAGGCGTCCTACCAATTTCCTTGGAACCTTTGCTCATGACTGTTCGGGATGAGTGTTACATGCTGGGGAGAGAGATCTGCATCTGGGGCTTTCAACTGAGCAACCCAGAGATCGCCAGACTTGTGAGTCATGCGTTTTAAAAATAGCTCTCCATTTAACCTTAAAATTGAATGTAAGCATATTATCATGTGTTCCAGCTATAGTTTATTTGGTTGTTGACTGATATGCTCCAAAGTATTCTTTTTTTAAAGTATTTTTAGTGAAATATTTCAGACATATAAAAGTGCAAAAAATAATAGAACTGACATCTATGTACTCACCGTTGCATAATATACTTTTTAAGGAATGGATATTGAAGATATTTACAAATATAATAGCTAAAGTGCCATCTTTCTTCTTCTCCCCCATCTACTTCCCAGAGGTACCACTAGCCTAGAGTTGATGTGTATCAACCCCATGCATGTTTTTATGCTTTCATTACATATGCATGTATGTTTTTACTTACCTACGTGAATTGTACTTTGTGTGTGATTTTATGACTTCCTCTTTTACTTACATTATGTTGTCAAGATTTCTCCATGTTTATTAATTTTGACTGCTATTGTATAACATATAGCCTTCATTCTTGAATGATGGTTTGCTGAAAACACACTTATCGATGAAATATTATTACTTTTTATATTGAACTTCCTTTATAGTGAGTCATAAGTTATATATAGGACTTTACTTCTGGCAAGGGCAAATCAGATAATTCAGGTAAATCCTTTCACTGAGGACAAAAAGATAAACTAAAATACACAATATGGGAGATAAAGAAGCTTGATTTCTACTTCACATCATACCCCAGAATCAATTCCAGATGGATTATATATTATTTAAGTCAAAACAATAAGGTTTTTAGAAGATAGTGCAGGACAACACCAGAATCATGATTCTGGGGTGGAGAAAAACTCAAACAGAACACAAAACCCACTAATTTTTCCAGTTTCTAGCCTTTTTGAAAGTCCCTTATTTCTCTGAATGTTTAAACTTATCATCTGTGTCTAATAATTCCAATATCTGAGTTATTTTGAAGTCTGACATTTCTGACTCTTGCCTCTAGTTGTTCTTACTTATACATTCCTTTGTATGTTTTTGTGATTTCTTTTTTTTTTTTTTTGTAAATTCATATTTGTGGGGACGAAAATAGTTATGACAATTCCTTGAGCTCTGATTTGCAGATAGCTCTCTCCAGAGAAGATTTACAGGTGTTTCTGCCATACACTCAAATTCTTCTTCCTTTTTATTTTTTTGCCTTTTTTTTTTTTTCTGGCTATACCACATGGCATTTGGGATCTTAGTTTCCCAACCAAGGATTAAACTTGTGTCCCCTGCAGTGGAAATGCAGTCTTAACTGCTGTACTGCCAGGGAAATCCCCAAAATTAAGTTCTTAATCTAAGGTTTCTTTGGGGCTTCCCTAGTGGCTCGGATGGTAAAGAATCTGCCTGCGATATAGGAGACCTGGGTTCAGTCTCTGGGTTGGGAAGATCCCCTGGAGAAAAGAATGACGACCTACTCCAGTATTCTAACCTGGAGAATTCCATGGATAGAGAAGCCTGGCAGGCTACAGTCCATGGGATGGAAAGAGTCAGACATTACTGAGTGACTAACACTTTCAAGGTTTCTTTGAACCATTCTGGTAATGTTAATTCAAGTTGCAAACCTGTGCTAAGGCTAGTTTTGGGAGTTCTCAGGGGATGTATTTTTTCCATATACTCAGTTTGAGATGGGTCATTTTCCTGGGATCCTTTGGGGAAGGGAAGAGTTGGGTTTATTTCTAGTTCTTTGTTACTCTAAGGACATAGCACTACAATCCACTTTATGTTTTGAGCCACACCTCTATTTAGGATTTCCTTTTGGACTGCTCACCTTGTCCCCTGGACTGTATGATCCATTAAAATCAAAGCTCAAATATACTACTTTAACGATGCTGTCAAAGGGAAAGCTGGCTTCAGTGCCCTGTATACCTCTCTGGGTCATTTTCCTCTCATTCATTGACCTTTGGGTATTCCTCCCTAACCTGCCTGTCAATCACGCATTTTTAAAAGACATGTTTAAAACTCTTAGAAAAATGCATAGAGGAAAAGCTTCAAAATGTTAGATTTGGCAATGATTTCTTAGATATACACTAAAAGCACAAGCAACACACACACACACACACACACTCATTAAGTGAATTGGACCTCATAAAAATGAAAAACTTCTGTCCTTCAAAGGACACAATCAACCGAGTGAAAAGGGAGAAAATAATTGCAAAGCATATATCTGATAAGGGGTTAATATCCAGAATATATAAAGAACTCATATAACTCAACAACAAAAAATAAGCAACCTGATTTTAAAATGGTCAAAGGACTTGAATAGACATTCTCTGAAGAAGATATACAAATGACCAAAAAGCACCTGAAAAGATTTTCAACACCATCAATTATTGCTGCTGCTCCTACTGCTGCTAAGTCTCCTCAGTTGTGTCCGACTCTGTGCAACCCCATAGACAGCAGCCCACCAGGCTCCCCTGTCCTTGGGATTCTCCAGGCAAGAACACTGGAGTGGGTTGCTGGCGGGGTCCAGCCCCGGTGGATCCAGGGTAATTTGAAGGTGGGGACGGAATCAGTGTCCTAGGAAAAAACTAATTTAATTACAGATATAGAGAGAGATTAGAAACGGATAGTGTAGTAGGAAATATTAGTGGAGAAAAAGAGGCTGAATAACTTGGTAATTCAGCCAGAAAAGCAGGGAGCAAGAGAGAAATGACATGGGGGAATCAGTCTTTCCAGAAACTGATTATTTCCAGAAAATAAACATCCTTTTTATTTTTAGGTTTGCTTATATACCTTTTGTTACACACAGGGATGAATACAGAGTCACGCGGGGGTCAGCAGTCCTGACCTTTATCAAAATCAGGTGCTTTACATAAAAAAAGGTCTTAGGGGTTTTATATCATCTTATGGCCATGAGGCCTGCTGACATTTTACGACCCTTTCTTTCTGATAACCAAAAAACTTATTTTTTCCAAGGGTGTTTTTCTTAAACCAGGCACCACCTTCCAAATAAAGTTGCATTTTTATAGGGTGAGGGTGTAGTGAGTTTTACAATTAAGAAAGGAATTTATTTAACCCAAGGTTAACATGATTAATCTTAAAGGTTAATACTTATTTCTCCTGTATGCTAGTTATATTCATTATAAGGGCAGGGAATATGGAGATTTAGCAGCAAACATTAGCCCAACAAATGAAAACCCTTCACCAATGTTCCCCTTAAGATCTATTTAGTCTTAGTTCAGTTCAGTTCAGTCGCTCAGTAGTGTCCGACTCTTCATGACCCCATGAATCGCAGCACGCCAGGCCTCCCTGTTCATCACCATCTCCCAGAGTTCACTCATACTTTAGTCTTAAGATAGTGATAAAGTTACATTTTTACATAGCAAGGACACAGTGATTTATAACAAAGTACAGTGATCTATTACAAAAGAGAAAATTCATTAACTCAAAAAGTCTAATATTGCTAACCTTAAAAACTACTATATTTCCTTTTCTATATTCCAAATACATTGATTAATATATTCCCAGGTGCCTAAGGATATGGAGGCCTGGCGGCAATCATTGACTCAACAATGAGAAAAGCCCTATGCTAATTAAGACTCTCAAAATACTCCAAAACTCTCTGTGCTGTTTATGGTTGAGAGGTAGTAAATAATCATGTGCTTCCTGTCACACAAACTAGTTTGCCAGCAGAGAGATTTGACCTGAGACACCCTTGTCCCACCCAGGGCAGGGAATTAGCAGCAATTATTGGCACAACAAATGAAGAAACCCTTCACCAATATAATTCCTAACCAACCCACTATACTAATAACTTCTAATTCCCCAAAAGAATTTGCCTTTAGTAAGTCTAAAACATCTCGTGTTTCTCATGGTTGGGAGGCTGTAAACAATCACATGTGGCTGGATGAACCTATACAGGCAGGCTAGATAACCTTCAGAGGAGTTGTAAGTTGAAACACTCTTGTCACGCCCAGGAATTTTTATGAACTTGGAGCTGCAAGTTAACTCCTTCTCCGAGAGAAATGGTGATGGGGGGAGAGCCCCCTGTAAAGTCAGAGGTGTAGGTGAGAGCATAAAACAGACTCTGGTTTTGGGGGTAGATGCTCGGGAACAGGGGGTTTCCTGAGGCTTGATCACACCTGTGCGTATGCCAAGCCTCCTTCCTCATGACCTCTGCCATGGGTGGAGTTCCTCACGCTGGCTCCTGGCAGGTTGCCATTTCCTTCTCCAATGCATGAGAGTAAGTGAAAGTGAAGTCGCTCAGTTGTGTCCGACTCTTCGCTACCCAATGGACTGCAGCCCACCAGGCTCCTCCATCCATGGGATTTTCCAGACAAGAGTACTGGAGCGGGGTGCCATCGCCTTCTCCAATCAATCATTAGAGAAATGCAAATCAAAACCACCATGAGATACCACTCCATGTCAACTAGGATGGTTACTATTCAAAAAAGCAGAAAATAAATTGTTGATGAGGATGCAGAGAAATTGGAACCCTTGTGCACTATTGGAGGCAATATAAAATGGTGCCACTATGAAAAATAGTATGGTGGCTCCTCCAAAAATTAAAACTAGAACTACTATGTCATCCAACAATTCCACTTCTGAGTACGTACCCAAGAGAATTGAAAGAAGGGTCTCAAAGAGATATTTATACATTCATATTCATAGCAGCATTATTCACAATAGCCAAAGATGGAAGCAAACTGAGTATCTACTGACAGACCAATGGGTAAACAAAATATAGTATATACATACAGTGGGATATTATCCAGCCTTAAACAGGAAGGACATTCTGACACATGCTACAACATGGATGAACCTTGAAGTGAGTGAAGTAAGTCAGAAACAAAAGGATAGTGTATCATTTCACTTATATGAAGTACCTAGAGTAGTCAGATTCATAGAGCAGACAGTAGAATTGGCAGTTGCCAGGGACTGGGGGCTGGGGACAATGGGAGCTTTTGTTGAATGGGTACAGAGTTTCAGTTTTGACATACGGAAAACATTGAGGAGAGGAATGGTGATGGGGCTTGCACAACAGTGTGAATACACTTAAAGCCACGGAGCTGTACACTTAAAAGTTATTAAAATGGTAAATTTTATGTTTTTTACTATAATTTTAAAATGAACTTTTAAAAAGATATTTTAAATATATAAACAGACTTTTTAGTTTTTTTATTCAGAGGCTTAGTCAGGTACTCAGTCCATTCAAATTAGAAAGAGAATGCTATCCATGCATGTTAAAAGTGACCCTTAGCAGTTCCTTAAAATGTAGCCCTCTTGGTAATCTACAGGTTCCCTGGTGGCTCAGATGGTAAAGAATTTGCCTACAATGCAGGAGATTCCTGAGTTTGATGCCTGAGTGGGGAATCCCCTGGAGAAAGGCATGGCTGCCCATTCCAGTATTCTTGCCTGGAGAACCCCATGGACAGAGGAGCCTGGTGGGCTATAGTCCATGGGGTCACAAAGAGTCGAACACAGATGAGCAACTAACACTTTTACTTTTTCACTTTCTCAGTCAGCTGAAGGCTGCTGAGAAATTCTATCAGACGGCCGTGGTCTTGCCCACAGCAGGGCGGGTGACCCTGCAAACCACTGGTTGAGATCTTTAGGACCTGGTCCAGAGCTTATTTTGCACAGACCAACATTAACATCAGCAGGGATGTGCCACATGGCCTCCTCTGTCAGAAATACAGCTTGAGAAATCTGATCCAGCATTCAAACTAGACTTTCTCTCATTAAAGAAGCCTCAGGCACCAGCTCTGTAGTTAAGATTGCAAGGGCTTTTTTATTCTCAACCAAACTGTAATTTGGAATCCTGTCTCTGACCCACATGTCATTACCTCACAAAACCCTACATGCTCCAAACCTTACCAAAGTCACTTTCAGGCTTAAATTCTGAACTGAGAGAATCCTCAGGTTGTGGTGATTCTAATTGCTAAAAAGGCAGTTTTCATGTTTTTTAGCTTTAAATACTTTTTCCTGTCAGTTTGGAATTTCACTATCATTGGGATCCTTCGTTACAGCAAGAAATGACCTTGCCTTAGACTTGTGCTTATATTGTGCTGCCGTATATTTTCTCTCATCATAAAGCTTGATGTTTCCTGTACAATTCTTCAGTGAGTCTTCATTTTATCTTTTATTTTAAATATTTATTTATTTATTTATTTTGCCGTGCCAAGCGGCTTGTGGGATCTTAGTCCCCCAACCAGGGATTGAAACCTTGGCAGTGAAAGCATGTAGTCCTAACCACTGGACAGCCAGGGAATTCCTAGGGAGTTTTCATTTTAAACGGGAATTATTTTGTTTTCATCCCACTTTCTCTTTGGGTAACTAGAATGTTATCTTAGAGGCCAAAATGTTGAATAATTACCATTAGTGACTTTGAAGTAATTTATAAAAACACAGATCATATTCAACCATAGTAGTGTTTAAAAGTTAAATGAAGAATAAACTCGAATATAAAAGCACACACACAGATCTTGTTGGTTTTCATTGTGTCTGCACTTTTAACCTTGCATTCTCAGGCTTTGCTTCTAGAATCGAAGGGGCACACCTGCTGCCCATTTGCCACCCTGGAACTCATTGACTGCAAGATGGATCTATGATCTCTGGGGAGGCTTGGCCAGGCTTTGCGTCTCAGCAGTCTGCATGTTCTTGTCCTCGACTACTGCGAGTAAGGCTGGAATGCAGATCCTTCAAAGTTCCCCACGCCTGCCCGCACCCCCGCTGGCAGCTGGGGGAGGCAAAGGCAGGGGACGACACCTGCTGCCCATTTGCCACCCTGGAACTCATTGACTGCAAGATGGATCTATGATCTCTGGGGAGGCTTGGCCAGGCTTTGCGTCTCAGCAGTCTGCATGTTCTTGTCCTCGACTACTGCGAGTAAGGCTGGAATGCAGATCCTTCAAAGTTCCCCACGCCTGCCCGCACCCCCGCTGGCAGCTGGGGGAGGCAAAGGCAGGGGACGGAAATGTCCTAGTTCCTTATGTCTAATCAAGTCATTGCTGCAAAGGACACCCTAAAACTTCCTAAGAGTTCACGTTCCTAGTAAATGTTAGGGTTCTCAAAAAGAGTCTCTAGTCATTTGTTTATTCTTTCAACAAACATTTGTCAAAGGCTAGTTTGTACAAGGCATGGTGCTTGTTGCTAAGGAAGATACAAGTGTACTTAAGGCACTGCCACTGTCCAAGGGAGTCCTCAGTGTACAGANAAACTTCCTAAGAGTTCACGTTCCTAGTAAATGTTAGGGTTCTCAAAAAGAGTCTCTAGTCATTTGTTTATTCTTTCAACAAACATTTGTCAAAGGCTAGTTTGTACAAGGCATGGTGCTTGTTGCTAAGGAAGATACAAGTGTACTTAAGGCACTGCCACTGTCCAAGGGAGTCCTCAGTGTACAGAGGAAGGAAACATGCTCTTGATTATGTAAGCACAAGGCGCAAAGTCTGAATATCACAAAAGTTGTTGATATACATTTTAGCAGTAGTTTGGATAAGGGAAACTGCAGTTCCATAGAGATGGTCAGTGCTCACTAGGAGAGAAGGTGGGAGGAAAGGTATGGTGCCAGACAAGAGCAGCGCAAGTCCTTCAGAGGGCTGGGCTCCGAGTGGTCAGGGGAGGTCAAGGTCAATAATACTAATAATAACAATACCTGCTAATGGTTATTACTGCATCCCAAGCACAGTACATGGATTTTCTCATTTTTTTCTCCCAGCAGTAGATATGTATAAATATATACCATTACATAGAGATGTATGATGTATAATGATAGATATGTACTGTTTCTAACCCTTGACTATAGGTAAGGAAAAACTCAGGGGGATTAACTGGCTTGTTCAAGGCCATTGGGTTCTTAGGGATGGAGACTAGATGTGAACTCAGAGTCTGATTCAGAGTCCACCTTTGATGGATGATACTCGATTGCTGGGGTCTTAATTTACAATCCAGAAAAGATTTCAGCAGTGATTCAGGAGCAGCCACAGAGTTCCCAAAATGGACCAAGGAGAACCAACCCCACTGCTAGGAGACCCTCTAGACTCCAGTTGCTGTGCTGGACCCAGAGACCTGCACTGCGGGTAAGGAAGAAGGAATTCCCATCTTTAAGAAACAGCTTGTTTTAATTGTCAGTGGAAATATTGCTGCTGCTAAGACACCTAGAGCTGTCAGGGTTGGCAGCTGGGAGTCTGCACCGAGACCTCAACATGGACAGATTGCAGGTCACTGCCCTCTGGGAACTGGAGCTCTGTCCTCAGCATCTTCCCTGATAGACTATGATGTCCAGCAGGCAGGACGCCCGTCTTTCTCATACACAGCTGCGTCCCCTCAGCCACTGTGGTCCTCAGTAATTACTTGTTGAATACATTTATAAATTTTAAAGTTATTTCTGTCAGTTCTGTTCACTTCATTTTTTAAAATTTTTATTTTTTTATTTTTGGCTGTGCTAGCTCTTCATTTCTTTCATGAGGGCTTGCTCTAGTTGGGGAGAGCAGGGGCTACTCTTCATTGATGGGCACGGGCTTCTCATCACGGTGGCTGCACAGCGTGGGCTCTGGGCGTGTGGGCTTCACTAGCTGTTCTGTGGCATGTGGGATCTTTCTGGACCAGGGATCGAACCCGTGTCCCCTGCATTGGCAGGTGGATTCTTATCCACTGTGCCACCAGGGAGTATGTATGAGTTTAGTCATTCAGTTGTGTCTGACTCTTTGTGACCCCATGGACTGTAGCCTGCCAGGCTCCTCTGTCCATGGGACACTCCAGGCAAGAATACTGGAGTGCGTTGCCATACTCTCCACCAGGGAATCTTCCCAGCCCAGGGATCCAACCCAGGTCTCTCATGTTGCAGGCAGATTCTTAACCATCTGAGCCACCTGGGAAGCCCCGTGCCACCAGGCAAGTTCTCACTTTATTTTAAAGTTCAAGCCTTGACTTTGCAAATTCCTCAAACATGTTGCTGGGCCTCAGTTTCTTGACCTAATCCCTACCTACCCGCAGAGGCTGTTGCTGGCATGAATGAGATGATAGGTGTGATTTCACTTTGAAACTCTAGAGATTGTGCAGATTAAGGCAAGAGGACCTCAGGGCCAAGAAGGGCTGAGAGGTTGAACTTTCCTGAACCTGCTGTGGACATGGCTTAAGAGGATTCTCCTTACAGAGTCCTGGTACCACTGAGTCTTCCCAGACTGCCAAATGGGCCACCTCTCTCATCTTCAGGATTCACAGCTTGCTCTCCATCTGCTCCCTTAAATGGGTACTTCAAACAGTCCTCTGCTCTCTTTGCCCAGGAGGCAGACTCCAGGTCCCCTTTCCTCCACATGCAGGCTGCCCACCTCAATCATCCCAGCTGCCCCCACAGCCAGCCCTAGCCCTGGAACCCTAAACTGAGGACCAGCAAAAGTGCTGCTCACTGCCTTGGAAGTACTTAACATTAATAATCCAATGGGTAACATAAATTTTAAAGTTCCTATCATTTCTTTTTAGATTTACACATGAAGAAATTTAGAGTATTCTCTCAAGCCTGGAGAACAACCAAAGGCTTCAAAGCCTCAGTCTGCGCTGCTGTGGTCTAGGGCCACAGAATGGACCGAGGCTGGGCTCCATCGTATGCCACAGTGCCATTCAGTGAGAGGGTCCCCTGCTCCCCGCCACCCCCACCCAGTCACATCTTGGCACTGTTGCATCTTGAGTTATATAAACATTTACTTACAGAGCCTGCTAACCCATGAGGTCTTAGATTTTTTATTATGTTTTTCATCATGTTTTCCTTCTCTAGTTATTTTGTTTTTCTTTTCTTAATTATAATAGAAAGATCCTTTAGTTATGTTTGAGAATCAAGGGTGTTGTGCTAAATGCATGTTTTGGCCGGCTGATGGGGTTACTAGGTCTATTTTTTATGACATGGTCTGTTATTATTTATTATGATTATTTATGTATTATTTTGTAACTAGGTCTGTTATTTTATGAGGTGAAGACCTCAAATCTAAATTTGACAGAACAGAAAAAATATCTAATGAACAGTGTATTTTGCCCCTTCCCCAGTGAGCTGCACCTCAGTGGCAATTACTTGCAATGTTCTGGAGCTCTGGGTCTCCTCAGACCCCTGGCAGAGTATGCAGAGATGCAGGGGAAAGACCGACTGGCTACTTCCTCACCAGACACCAGGAACCCCCCTCAACTGTTCCAAGGTAAGCTGTGGGAAACTTGGTCCTAGGTTCATCTGGGGCTGGGAGGGATAGGGGGCAGGAGGAGAAGGGGACAACAGAGGATGAGATGGCTGGATGGCATCACTGACTCGATGGACATGAGTCTGAGTGAACTCTGGGAGTTGGTGATGGACAGGGAGGCCTGGCATGCTGAGATTCATGGGGTCGCAAAGCATCAGACACGACTGAGCGACTGAACTGAACTGAAAAGATGGAACCTTTGTTTTGCAGTTAAAGGTGACCTTCCCAGTGATCCATGGAGATTCTTCTTCCTTAGAATGTGTGGGGACAGAATAACAGGTCCCCAAAGATGTCTTTGTCCTAATCTTCAGAACCTGTGACTATGTTTGCTCACATGGCAAAAAAATCATTGTAAGAGGGAGGCAGGCAGTTAGAGTCAGAGAGAAGGAAGTGTGACAATGGAAGGAGAGGTTGGAGTGACATGAGGTAGATTTCATAAGCCATGGTGGCCTGTAGGAACTAGAAGGGACAAGGAAACGAGTTCTTTTCAAGCCTCCAAAAGGAATGCAGATCCACTGACACCTTGACTTTGCCTATAGGAGCCATTTTGCACTCTGATCCCCAGAACTGTAAAATGATACACATGTACTATTTTAAGCCAGTAAGTTTGTGGTCATCTGTTACAACTGCTTTGGTTCCAGATAAGAGCTCTCTTCCTGGCCAGCTGATGGCCCCCCTCTTGCTTTGTCCTCACAGGGCCTTTCCTAGGTGTGTGAAGGCAGACAGAGCAAGCTCTCTGGTTTTTGACAAGAACACTCATCGTGGGCTTCCCTGGCGGCCCGGTGCCAATGCAGGAGACACGGAAAGATTCCACATGCTGCAGGGCAACTGAGCCTACGAGCTGTGACTAATGAAGCCTGTGTGCGCTCGAGTCTGTGCTCCACAACAAGAGAAGCCACCACGATGAGAAGCCAAAGCATTGCAACTAGAGTAGCCCCTGCTCTCTGCAGCTAGAGGAAACCTGTGCACACACCCCATGTGCTGTCCAGTCCATGGGATTCTCCGGGCCAGAATACTGGAGTCGGTAGCCTTTCCCTTCTCCAGGGGATCTTCCCAACCCAGGGATCAAACACAGGTCTTCTGCATTGCAGGCAGATTCTTTACCAGCTGAGCCATAAGGGAAGCCCACTGAAGACCCAGCACAGCCAAAAATAAAGAGAGAGACCCCAGAGTTCCCTTACTGTTTCACCTTGTGGGATTATGGCAAGAAGACAGCCATCTGTGAACCAGGACGCAGGCTCTCACCAGACACTGAATCTGCTGGTATCTGGATCTTGGACTTCCCAGCCTCTTCCGAACTGTGAAAAATAATTATTGTTTATAAGCCACCCAGTCTATGATGTTCTGTTATAACAGCCCAAACACATTAAGACAAAGAGTACACACAAACTTCCCAGTAGCAATGTTTGTGGGAATGTGGATGGTTTCTTAAAATGTCCAGATTCTCACCTTTCATAATGACCCAGTACCTGTGGTTGGTATCATTGGTCATAGTCATCATTCTACTTTGTGAAAGAAAGGCACACCTGTCCCCCATCAAGTATCTGAGCAGAGCATCTCCCCTAGGGTTCAGAAACAAAGAAGGAGTTCAAAATATGAGTGTAAGTGTTTTTTTTTTTTAATGAATGACTCTAATAGCACAGCAATAAATCATGTTTTACAGGTCACATGGCTTCCAATTTTTGCTTTTAACAAAATTGAAGGAAGACTTCAGTTATAAACAGACAGATCATTAAAAAAACTTTTTTTTGGTCAATCACTATTTAGTTTTTAGCCTATAACTCAGGAGTTCAAGGGCTTCCCTGATGGCTCAGCAGGTAAAGAATCCCTCTGTAATGCAGGAGACACAAGGGACACAGGGGACGCAGGTTCCATCCCTTGGTCAAGAACATCACCTGGAGGAGGAAATGGCAACCCACGCCAGTATTCTTGCCTGAAAACCCTTGTGGACAGAGGAGCTTGATGGGCTACAGTCCATGGGGCTGCAAAGAGTCAGAAGTGACTGAGCGATTGACACACACACAGGAGTTCAAAGAATTGAATATTACTGCTGTGATAAAACTCTTGGGATTTATTTGAATTTTAGATGGAAATAATTAACTATAAGTATGTTCCATGCAATGTTTGGGATACACTTAAAATGATTATTCTTTGTTTATCTGACATTTAAATTGAACTGGGTGTCCTGTATTTGGAGGACAAGAGAGAGTAAACCTGGAAATCCTATTATTCCATTCCCATCCATATGAATAAGATTTCTCAGCAGTTACAACTACAGCAATAAAAAGGAGAAAAAGCACTGATGTGGAAGTCTACTTCATTTTAACTGTGATATTCTTTAACAAATACATGAATTAATTATAAAAATAAATAAAACAGCACCATCCATCTCTCTGAGAGAAGTGGTCAGTAAAATTTTATTTTCAGGATTTATCAAAATATATAAATATATTGTATTCATCAATTGCATACTGTGTGGATCACAATAAACTGTGGAAAATTCTGAGAGAGATGGGAATACCAGACCATCTAACCTGCCTCTTGAGAAATCTGTATGCAGGTCAGGAAGCAACAGTTAGAACTGGACATGGAACAACAGACTGGTTCCAAATAGGAAAAGGAGTACGTCAAGGCTGTATATTGTCACCTTGCTTATTTAACTTATATGTAGAGTACATAATGAGAAACACTGGACTGGAAGAAGCACAAGCTGGAAACAAGATTGCCGGGAGAAATATCAATAACCTCAGATATGTAGATGATACCACCCTATGGCAGAAAGTGAAGAGGAACTAAAAAGCCTCTTGATGAAAGTGAAAGAGGAGAGTGAAAAGGTTGGCTTAAAGCTCAACATTCAGAAAATGAAGATCATGGCACCCGGTCCCATCACTTCATGGGAAATAGATAGGGAAACAGTCAGACTTTATTCTTTTGGGCTCCAAAATCACTGCAGATGGTGACTGCAGCCATGAAATTAAAAGATGCTTACTCCTTGGAGGGAAAATTATGACCAACCTCGATAGCATATTGAAAAGCAGAGACATTAGTTTGCCAACAAAGTCAAGTCAAGTCTATGGTTTTTCCAGTGGTCATGTATGAATGTGAAAGTTGGACTGTGAAGAAAGCTGAGCGCCAAAGAATTGATGCTTTTGGACTGTGATGTTGGAGAAGACACTTGAGAGTCCCTTGGACTGCAAGGAGATCCAACCAGTCCATCCTAAAGGAGATCAGCCCTGGGTGTTCTTTGGAAGGAATGATGCTAAAACTGAAAATCCAATTCTTTGGCCACATCATGCAAAGAGCTGACTCATTGGAAAAGACTCTGATGCTGGGAGAGATTTGGGGCAGGAGGAGAAGGGGACAACAGAGGATGAGATGACTGGATGGCATCACTGGTTCGATGGACGTGAGTCTGAGTGAACTCTGGGAGTTGGTGATGGACAGGGAGGCCTGGCATGCTGCGATTCAAGGGGTTGCAAAGAGTCGGACACGACTGAGCCACTGAACTGAACTGAAACATTGAGTAATAACTACAGAAGACTTTTTAATACTTTAGAGGCTTATGATCGCAACAAATTTTTAAAATTTAAATATTTGTAAATGAAGCTTTTTTTTTACAAAGAAGTATTATAGGATGACCAATAAATGACTTTCAAATATAAAATTCTATAGAGTTATTAAAATGAAAATACCAGTAAAAACACAGGAAAAAAGGGAATCATGTAAAGTGATTCAGTTACACATACATATATAACTTTTTTCAGATTTTTTTCTCTTATAGGTGATTACAAAATATTTATTATAGTTTCCTGTACTATACAGGAGGTCCTTGGTTATCTGTTTTATATATAGTAGTATGTATATGTTAATCCCAAACTCCTAATTTATCCCTCTCCTCACCCTAGATTTTATTTTTAAATGTCAATATTTTCTATACATTAGAATTTCATCCTTTGAAATTTTAAAACTTATGATGAACAAGTGTAGATACCAAACTAAAAAGTTACAAGATTGTTTATAACTTTTCCATTTCCATCTAGGATGTTACTAAAGGCAAAAATGTCTTGAGGACAATGCTTCCTAAGGCCCAAATGTTTGGTTTCCTTTCCTGCTCTGTGAGCTACTCCCAGGCTCCTAGTAGCTTCTTGTCAGAGGTGGGCACAGAGAGCTTTCTGCTGCCGACCACCAAGGAGGCATGACTGCCTCACTATCCAATGACAAGATTGCTTTCTTAATTACTTGTTATAATGTATAAAATGCAATTTTAGGAATAACGCTCCTTCCTTTCTTCATCACATGTATGTGTGTGTGTGTTCACTTGTGTCTTTTCTTACACACATTAGAGCATAAAACAAAGATCCCTGCCCCTGAGCAGAGGGCTGGGAACACAGTGTGCTTGTCTATGTGTGTGTGTATGAGGGTGTGTATGACAACTCTTAAAAAGCATAACAAATGTATACCAGCTATAGTTTACTATAAGATGATAACTGCTGTGGAAAAAAGGGAGAAAACAATCAAGGTAAGTTTGGGAACCTGGGGAAGGAAAAAATGGTTGGGGTGTGATTTTATTTTATTTTTATCCTCAAATGCAAATAGATTTATAGTTTGCTAACACACACACACACACACACACAGCTTCAGGTGCAAATATAGCAATATGGAAAATTCTTAGAAGTGGAATTATAGGGCCAAAAGATATGTGAATTTAGTGACTTTATTTTTATCTTAGCATTTATTTATTTGGCTGTGTTGGGTCTTAGTTGCAGAACTCAGGATCTTTGTTGCGTGATCTTTCATTGTGTCACATGGGCTTCAGAGTGCGTGGACTCAGTAGTTGTAACGCAGGAGCTTAGTTAACCCCTGGCATGTGGAATCTTAGTCTCCCGACCAGGAATCGAACCTGCATCACCTGAGTTGCAAGGCAGATTCTTAACCCCTGGACTATTAGGGAAGTCCCTAGAGTGACTTTAAATAGATGGCTGAGTACATTGGAGAAGGAAATGGCAACCCACTCCAGTGTTCTTGCCTGGAGAATCCCAGGGATGGGGGAGACTGTTGGGCTGCCGTCTATGGGGTCACACAGAGTTGGATACGACTGAAGTGACTTAGCAGCAGCAGCAGCACAGGCTTCCTTGAAGAGGTGGCATTTGTGAACAGACACAGGAGGGGAGGAAGCGAGCCTGCAGATAAATGAGGAGTGTTCCAGGAACACCCCAAGGCCTGCACACAAGGAGCAGCAGGTGCCTGGGCAGTCCCAGGGGCCAGGAGTCACATGCCTTGTTAGCTAGGAAAGCACAGAGGAATCAGGACTGAGTCGGGACTTAGGTTTGAGAAGGACCACTCAGTCTGTGTGGCAAACAGACTCGGTGTCGGGGCGGGGGGGAGGCACAGAGACCTTCTGGGAGGCTGTTGTCACTCAGATGAGTGGTCGTGGTGAGAGATGAGAGGGTTCCACCCAGGTGAGACGAGGACAGCATCAGAGGAAGCTCTACATCTACACTGCTTCCTGGTCGATGGGATGTGGGGGTGTGAGAGAGAGGGAAAGAAGGATCCAGAATGACCCTAGTATGATAATACATCAGAATGTATGCTTATTTATTTTATAATTGTATCCGTTTATTTATTGTTATTTTTGACTGTGCTGGGTCTCTGCTGCTGCATGTAGACTTCCTCCAGTTGCAGCAAGCGGTGGTTACTCTCTAGTTGCAGTGTGAGGGCATCTCATTGCGGTGGCTTCCCTTGAGAAGTTGTGGAGCTCTAGGGTGCTCAGGCTCAGTAGCTGTAGTGCATGGGCTTGGTTTCTCCATGGCATGTGGAATCTTTCTGGACCAGGAATCGAACCTGTGTCCCTGGCTTTGGAAATTGGATTCTTAACCACTGGGCCACTAGTGTTGTCTCCAATATATGTATTTAAATATGCCAAAAATGTGTTCTTCTCTGCTACGTTCTTACTAATTCCTGAGAATGGAGCCGCTGGTATAGAGGGCAGCTGTGAAACTGAAAGAAGGATTTACACATGGCCCTCAGGTTGGTTCTTCAGGTGCTGCCTGGTTGCATGCTTTCTTCAAGCCTTTGAGGGAAGAAACATGAAAAAGATAGGACAGAACTGAAGTCAGTGGGTAAGATAATTCTCTTTTATGACTGCCCAGAGTATACATAAAATGAAGGCAATAAATGATATTAAAGAGGGTCAAAAATCCATGCATGCAACTTTGAATTATTATTTTTTAATCTTTTAATTTTTTTCATACAGCCAGACAGAGAGGAAGTTCACCTTTGAACCAGATTACAGAGTCATTCAGGGCTGTAACAGTGAAACCAACCTCAGGGAAGAAGAGAAACAAAGGTATTTTTGGTTGTTTAAACTGTTCCTCTTCCTTCCTTCATCTTGTAAATCCTTTCATAGGCTGTGTGTAATTACTAAAGTAATTACCTCCAAACAGAGAGAAAAACTCAAGTGGAGAAAAAGACTCAGTGTTTGATGGCTTCATATAAACCTAGTACTGAACAGCTTAGCCATACCCACCGGAACTATAACCACCAGAGGAATCTGACTCTGCCACATTCAACAAGTCCAAAAATAAAAATAAAAATTATGGGAATACTCTGCAATAAGCAGCAGGCCTGATAAATTCAGCTTGGAAACTCTTTTCCTATGCTCATTCCTTAGAGGTAGAAATGGAGCATATACCTTGAGAAAACTGCAATCCAAAAAGACACATGCACCCCAATGTTTATTGCAGCGCTATTTGCAATAGCCAGGACACGGAAGCAACCTAGATGTCCATCGACAGATGAATGGATAAAGAGGCTGTCGTACATATATTCAATGGAATATTATTTGGCCATAAAAAGGAACAAATATGAGTCAGTTGTAGTGAGGTGGATGAACCTAGAGCCTGTTATCCAGAGTGAAGTAAGTCAGAAAGAGAAAAACGAATATTATATATTAATACACATGCACACACATATATATGGAATATAGAAAAGCAGTCTGCTGGACATAGCAGGGGAAGGCGTGGATAGGGCAAACTGAGAGTAGCATTGACATATTTATGCTATCATGTGAAGAACAGACAACTAGCAGGGAGCTGCTGATTAACACAGGGAGCCCAGCCTGGCACTCTGTGACAGCCTAGAGGGATGGATATATAATTTAGTGATCTAAAAAAGCCGGATGAAAAGGTAAAGCGAGGACATTTATCAGGCCCTGGCTCTGTTGTCTGATGTGAATACAGTCTCTGCTGAATAGTGACTCAACAGTCCTATCCCCTCAGATGTCATCCAGCCCAGTGTAAGGACTGTCCTCTGGACGGCGACCTGGCTTGGACACACGGACCCTCCTCATCCCCAGAGAAACCCCAGCCAACTCCTCTGAGAGCATTCTTGGTTGAAAATATTCCCAAATGGCAACTGTCTGAAACAAATGATAACCGAGTATGGCACTCCTCCTTCCTCCTCTTCCTCCTTCCTCTTTCCCCCTTTAATAGATTTTCCAAAATCTACTAGCACTATTAAAAAAACTTTTTTCAATTAAAAAACAATGCAGGACTTCCCGGGCAGCTCACAGGGGTAAAGAATCCACCTGCCGATGCAGGAGACATGGGTTCAATCCCTGATCCAGGAAGATCCCACATTCGGAGAAAGAACTAAACCTGTGCATCACAGCTGCCGAGCCTGTGCTTTAGAGCCCAGGAACCACAACTGAAGCCCTGGCGTTCTGCAACAAGAAACGCTACGGCAATGAGAAGCCCACGCGCCGAATCTAGGGAGTAGCCCCCACTCGCCACAACTAGAGAAAAGCCCATACAGCAGTGATGAAGACTCAGCACAGACATAAATAAATAAATTTTTAAATTAAAAACAAAAAAGCAGTGCAAGCCACATGCCTATAATCTTAGCTGGAACAAGAGTACGTAGGAGGGTAGACATGGCAAGAGGGGTGGGTCACATTAGGGAGGACTGCATGCCAGGCCAAGAGTTTGGACTTAATCCAATAGGCAATGGGAGCCATTAAAGTCTTTTGTCTCCCAAGGAATTCTGTGCCTGGAATCAATAGAAACCACTTTGTATCTAATATTTATTTACTTTCTAGCCTCTTGTCAAAGTAGAGCATTTTCATGCTAACCAGACTTCACAAAGCAAATTAAAAAACAGCTTCCTATACTGGACAATTATTTTCACAGTCATAAGGTGTTTATTTGTCTGAGGATGAGTTTGGTCTTTGGTAGAAGAGTTCTACATGTTTCAAAATAAGAGTCAGATTGAGCTGATTTACATCAACCTCCTGGGTGAGGAGTCCAGATGGTTTCCATTTGGTCCCATTTGGAAACAGCCAAACTATTTTTATGCTCGCCCCTTTGTGGACAAGAGGCTTTTGGTCTGCTGCTTGGAAAGTTGAACTCTACTATACGACTCAATACCCCTATTCAGAAGCCTGACACCCTTTCTATTCCTTCCAAATGAATGATTACAGGAACTTGACAACATCAGCACTCACGTGGGTGAGGTCTGGCTTGGCTTAGGTCTGTAAGGAGCCAGAGGATGGCTGAACACTGAAAATCACTGAGAGTTCATCAGAAATAGTCATCTGCAGATAAGACAGCTCCCCTGTGCCCCATTCAGCTTGACTTGTCATGTCACCTCAAGGCCCTCAAAGTTCAGAAGACCCAGCAAGGACTTAGGAGTGCTCTGTCCCCTGGTTCTGCTCTATTTCCCAGCCCAAGCCCCACACCAAAGTGTCCAGGATTGTCTTAACTCTCAAGGATTTAGAACTGAGAGCCCCAGCATATGGCTTAGATGTGTTCAGGGAGCAAAATCTGACACATGCTCAGTCCCCAAGCTTGCATGTGCTTTCAGCTGTATCCGATTCTTTGCACCCCTATGGACTGTAGCCCACCAGGCTTCTCTATCCATGAAATTTTCCAGGCAAGAATACTGGAGTAGGTTGCCATTTTCTATTCCAGATAGACCCTTACTACAGTACTAAAGTCATTCAGGTGGCAGAATAACTTCTCCAAATAAACTGTTAGTGTTTATATCATTGTCACAGACCATAGGAATGCTAGTGGCTTTAAGGAATGCAAGGGTCAAGTTCAAAAGTCAAGATGTAATCTTCAAAACAGCTTTATTAGTTCCAAGTCAGGAAATTACTGGTTATAATCCAGAAATTGTTTTACTCAAGATTTTATCCTGAGTGATAGCTAGACAATGGAATCTTTGTGGACAGGTTCCAAGGTCCAAGGTGTGAATCACCCAACACTAATTACACTTTGCTTCCTTAAGTCCTGCAATCAATAGGATTTATATTCTGGTGGATAAACCTCTGGTAATTACACATGCTCCTTGTTGATGGAAAGAAGATGTTTTAATAAGTTAAAAAAAAAATAAAGCCAACTTCAAGAAGAAGGTCCTACCGGGACCTGGCATCCACAGATGAACATTGAGGAATGGTTCGCATTCTGATGCCCATCAGAATGTGTGATACCTACCTGCTGGTCTCAGAAGAGGCTAGATGGGAGTTTCTGGCTCCATGAAAATTTGCACTTGATCTTTGGGTGTGGGCTCATATGGGAAACAAAGCTCTCTCTGGAAGGAATGAGGCTTCCCAGGTGGTGCTAGTGGTAAAGAACCTGCCTGCCAATGCAAGAGACACAGGTTTGATCCCTGGGTAGGAAAGATGCCCTGGAGGAGGACACGGCAGCCCACTCTAGTATTCTTGCCTGGAGAATTCCAGGGACAGAGGAGCCTGGCAGGCTACAGTCCATAGGGTCACAAAGAGTCAGACACAGCTTAGCACAGCACAACATAGCAGCTGGAAGGAATGAGAAGGGGTTCATTGACTGTGAAAGAGAGAGCATTCTAGGCAAAGGGAAACAGGTGAGAAAAGGCTCAGGGGGTGAAAGTGCCTGGAGTGTTCAGCATCTGGAAAGTGTGACAATCACTGCAGAGTGATCATGGGGAGAGGGCTAGAGGCCAATGGACACATATGGCCAAAAGCCACAAATGTTGTTAAGGAACAGGACTGTCTTCTGTGTGCAGAGGGGGAGCCATGATGTATTTGAAACAAGACAGTGACATAATAAGAGCTGGATTTTTAAAAAGAACCTCCAGCAGCTTTGCAGCACTTGTTTTAGAGATGGACATCGGGACAATGGGAGACTAGTTTAGAGGTTTTTACAGTCGATCAGGCAAAAGAAGAGAGAGGGCAGAACTGAGACTGCAGTGATGGAAATATAGAGTCTAGATATATTTAGGAAGGAGAATTGATAGGACCTAGTGAAGGTGGCTGGAGAAAGTGATGGCACCCCACTCCAGTACTCTTGCCTGGAAAATCCCATGGATGGAGGAGTCTGGTAGGCTGCAGTCCATGGGTCGCTAAGGGTCGGACACGACTGACCGATTTCACTTTCACTTTTCACTTTCATGCATTGGAGAAGGAAATGGCAGCCCACTCCAGTGTTCTTGCCTGGAGAGTCCCAGGGACAGGGGAGCCTGGCGGGCTGCTGTCTATGGGGTCGCACAGAGTCAGACACGACTGAAGCGACTTAGCAGCAGCAACAGTGAGGGAGGTAAGAAAGGTTCTGAAATCAGGAATAGCTGGGGAATCTCAGAGATTAATTGAAGAGAAGATGGGAGGAAGCTCAAGGTAGGGCGAGTCTACATTGGATCTGTGGTATGGCTCCCTGGTGAGGCATGCAGTTGTCAGAAACATGTATCCGATCCTCGGGGAGGCACTGGCAGAAGTGAGGACATTTATACCTGGAGGTTCTCCATCAGGTTGGACCCATCCCAGGATTTCAATGATACACAATCCAGAAATGAAGCTGAAAAGTTAGGCAGTAATATTTGCTATCCACTACATGACTCTGCAATCATTATTCCACTGTGCTTCCCAGTCAGTCTTCACAATGCATTTAGGATATGAGTGCACGTGTGTGTTCTAAGTCACTTTAGTTGTGTCTCTTTGCAACCCTATGGACTGTAGCCCACCAGCCTCCTCTGTCCATGGGATTCTCCAGGAAGAATACTGGAGTGGGTTGCCATGCCCTCCTCTAAGGGATCTTCCCAACCCAGGGATCGAACCCACGTCTCTATGTCTCCTGCATTGGCAGGCAGGTTCTTTACCACTAGTGCCAACTGGGAAGCCCAGGATATGAGTATTATGATCTATATGTCAGCAATGGTGACATTCAGGTTCAGAGAAGTTAAGTGACTTTCTGGGGAGTCCCACAGCATTTTTCAGAGAGGTTTCAAACCTGGAGATTCTTCTCATTTCAGTACACCACTCTGTCACAGGCACAGCAGGCATCGCTATTCCACTACTAAGGTCTCTGAGACAGAGGAGGGTCAATTAAAGTGGTCATTGTTGGTGAGCTTGTTTTTATTTAAAGAAGTGTGAGATTAGGTAAAACTAGGTTGGAGTGAATACAGCTGGAGTGGATCAGATATTACCAGGAGCTGAGCATGGACTCACTCTTACTCCAAGAAATTTGTTTCCCATTCAAAGAAGAGAATTTGATTCTGCTTGAAATTCAGTTAGGGTCTTGGAGCAGAAGTCCCTGACCTAAGGCAGCATTAGCCTTCCCACCCTCTAACAGGGCATGTGGGACTCCCTAGAGGTCTAAATTCTGGAGAGTGCCTTGGACTAGCACTTTCTAAACTGGTTATTTTTCATGGGCCCAGATGACATTATGACCTCTCTTACCAGTTGGAGTGAGATTTGGATTGTTTTATCCATGGGGATGCAAGCTGAACCAGGACAATCACAAGCTTGGGAGCCTCCTTCCTCTCCAACTGCACACATTTATGCCACGCTGGCTCGGTGCAGGATGATGACTGGCTGAGACCATTTAGTTTCTTTCCTTGCAAAGCTGAGCAGCTGCACAGGAATTTGGCCTTTGGCCTTGGCCGCCTTGGCCTCATACTTCCTCACTGCTGCTTTCTGGCATGCCAGGAGGGGGCAAACAGAAATGAGTGCCACCTGCAATCAGGATCCACATTGTTAATCATTCTGGATAGTCAACTTCTCAAAGGCATTTTTATTTGTGAAGAGATGTCAAAACCAGAAAAATCATATTTTGTTCATGTTAATGAGTTGTCTCAAGGCATTATTAACTACATACACCAGGCTTGGAAATAAAATGAACGGTGAGATAACATTTTCTATGGCATGATTACACTTACTCATTGATTCACTCATTTATTCAAGAAACAGTTATTAAAAACCTATGGTGTGCCAGATGCTGTGCTAGGACATTGGCACCGTTGTATTACTCATAATGCCAGTCATTAGCGATCATTCTCATACCCTGAATGTAAGGACAAATGAGGTGTGGATCAGTCAGGCTCATCTTCAGTAAAACTAAAGGATAGCCTAGTTGCCGTCCCTCCAACTATGTTTTGAAGGAAAATAAATCCTATTTCCTTTAGTAACTCAACAGATTACATTTATATCCAAATAAACCAATTGGATCTTCTCTAAAAGCATGCTTTTATTTTTAAATTGGCAAGCTAGAATGATCCAATGTCCAAATTTGTCATGTTCCCCTAAAAAGTCAGTTATCTTTCATGACTTGAAAACATACCCTGAGTTATCATCCACTCTCTTCTCTTCCTTGCTCTTCCCACGCACTAGGTAATGTACTGCCTCAGCTTCATGACGGCAGGAAGTTCTCTCTCTTTTGCTCCCTGTTAAATGCCCAGGGAAGGAATCTTCCCTGGTGGCTCAAAGGTTAAAGCGTCTGCCTCCAATGCGGGAGATCCGGGTTTGATCCTTGGGTCGGGAAGATCCCCTGGAAAAGGAAATGGTAACCCACTCCAGTATTCTTGCCTGGAGAATCCCATGGACGGAGAAGCCTGGTAGGCTACAGTCCACGGGGTCGCAAAGAGTCAGACATGACTGAGGGACTTTGCTTACTTACTTAAATTCCCAGCAGCTAGAACTGTGGCTGGCACATAATAGGAGGTCAAAAATATTTGTTGAATGCTGAATGAATTCAAGAACAGAAGAGTCTCATCCAGCTCTGAGATTAGATTCTCAAGTCAGTATGTCAGGCAAAAGTAGTGTGTAGCTAAATGAGCTTTTTTTTTTTTTTGGATGCACAGCTAATAGGATCTTAGTTCCTGACTAGGAATTGAACCCCAGGCCATGGCAATGAAAACAGAGTCTTAACCACTAGAGTGCCAGGAAATTCCTTACATAAGCCTTTAAAATCTCCCTTTTTGTTTCTTCATTCATTCTTTTTTTTTTTTTTTTTTTGGTCAGGTGGCATGTGGGAATCTTAGTTTCCCCACCAGGGATCCAACCCACAGCCCCTGCACTGGAAGCACAGTGTCTTAAGCACCAGACCACCAGGAAAGTCCCTAAATCAGCCTTTATAATCCTTTGAACTGCCAACACAAGACAGATATATGTTATCTCTAAGTTCCATGCATTTTCTTCCTGACTTTGGAACAGGTCACTGGTGTTCAGTCAAGCCTCTTGTGAAGTAGTTGGCTGTGATTCCCAGGGTCACAGTGCACACAAAGCTTGCCTACAAACTCTTGGAGGCCCCGGGGGAAGCGATCAGCTTCGTAACTGGAGATTTAGCTCTTTCATCTCATACTTATGAGTGGATAAACCAGCATTATATCTGTAACTCTTTTCTCTTTCTCATCTCCTTCCTGTTTTTTTTCCTTTACCAAACTCCTCAACTTATAAATCAAATGTGAATATGATACTGTGAATCAATTGCACTCCAATAAAAATTAAACATCCCCCCAAAATGTGAATTTTGTGAAAGCTGTATAGAACAAGGGTGAACCAGGCTCCAGGACCACTGAACTCAGGCAGGATGGTCCTTCCTCCAAATTTGTCCTTCTAGAACTCAAAAAATGTGACAACTTTGCAGGCTTTTTTAGAGGGCTGAATCCTTGTATTAAGTTGATGCAAAAGTAATTGCAGTTTTACATTGTTGAAACTTGCCATTTCATATTGGAATACATTCTTAAATAAATGTGGTTAAGTTATACATCATTTTAATATGTATTTCTTTCTTTTCGTTTGTCAATGACTCATTACTAGCTGTTCATTTTATATTTATTTTAGATTATGGAAATCATGTTAGACAAAAAGCAAATTTGAGTGATTTTCTTATTCAAGTTCAAAATGAATCATAAAGTAGCAGAGATAAGTCACAACATCAACAACACATTTGGCTCAGGAACCACTAACATACAGTATTCAAAATATGTATTTCTTTCTTTTCGTTTGTCAATGACTCATTACTAGCTGTTCATTTTATATTTATTTTAGATTATGGAAATCATGTTAGACAAAAAGCAAATTTGAGTGATTTTCTTATTCAAGTTCAAAATGAATCATAAAGTAGCAGAGATAAGTCACAACATCAACAACACATTTGGCTCAGGAACCACTAACATACAGTATTCAAGAACTTTTGCAAAGGAGACGAGAGCCTTGAAGATGAGGAACATAGTGACTGACCATTGGAAATTGACAGCGACCAACTGAGAGGACCATCGAAGCTGATCCTCTTACAACTACATGAGAAACTGTCAAAGAACTCAGCGTCAACCATTCTACAGTCATTCAGCATTGGAAGCAAATTTGAAAGGTGAAAAAGCTTGATAAGTTGGTGCCTCATGAGCTGACCACAAATCAAAACGTCATCATTTTGAAGAGTCATCTTCTCTAATGAACCATCTCTCAATGGGATTGTGATGTGTGACAAAAAGTGGATCGTATACAATCAGCAATGACTACATCAGTGGTTGGACCAAGAAGCTCCAAAGCACTTGCCAAAACCAAACTTGCACCCAAAAAACGGTCATGGTCACCGTCTGGTGGTCTGCTGCCTGTCTGATCCACTACAGCTCTCTGAATCCCTCCGAGAAGTATGCTCAGCAAATCGAAGAGATACACCAAATGCTACAACACTTGCAAAACTGCACTGGCCAACAGAAAGGGCCCAGTTCTTCTCCACGAAAAAATGTTGCACAACCAACGCTTCAAAAGTTGAACGAATTGGGCTACGAAGTTTTGCTTCATCCTCCATGTTCACCTGACCTGTCGCCAACCGACTACCACTTCTTCAAGCATCTAGACAACTTTTTGCAGGGAAAATGCTTCCACAACCAGCAGGAGATAGAAGATGCTTTCCAAGAAAGAGTTCATCGAATCCTGAAGCACAGATTTTTATGCTACAGGAATAAGCAAACTTATTTCTCGTTAGCCAAAATGTGTTGATTTTATCATGGTTCCTATTTTGTTAATAAAGATGTGTTTGAGCCTAGTTATAATGATTTAAAATTTATGGTCCAAAATCGCAGTTATGTTTCCACCAACCTGATAAACGGGCTACCACTTCTCCAGAATCAACAGACAACACCTACTGAAAAATTTCCAGAGACGTTGATTTTCTCTTTAGCCAAAGTAAAGGCAACAATTTAAATCTTAAATGAGATTTTTCGTTCATAGCGAGCTTGCTATTATAAAGAAAAAGGATATTATGAGTATTTTTAAAAGGACTTCTTAAGTTATATGCATTTCCTTGACTATGTTGCTAAATGCATGTACTCACACAACTTGCTGCTAAGTCGCTTCAGTAATGTGCAACTCTGTGCGACCCTATAGATGGCAGCCCACCAGGCTTCCCTGTCCCTGGGATTCTCCAGGCAAGAACACTGGAGTGGGTTGCCATTGCCTTCTCTGACACGAGTTAGATCAGTATAATCTTAAAAATTAAAATCAATAAAGGTGGTGAAATGGGAGAACTATTGTCTGAAAATATTCAAATACTCTGATCTTTCTACAGGAATCAAGAAAAAAATTAAAGATTTGATTGAAACTGGTCCTTGGTTAGTGAAGTTGTATTTGGCAGATAATGGCATAGATGGAAAGGGGAAAGAAGGAGAAAATGACTTGTTGGAATTCACTCAAATATTAACATGGTGAGTAGAAAACTAAAATTCTTTATTTGTTCACCTTCCAAAATGAGGTGCTTGGGTTAAATCATGGAGACAATCATTTAATTACAGCTTGTTAGTGGTGCCAAGTGAGATTTTCAGCTGAGAGGAAAGCAGTGATCCATCTTGTCATTGGTACCTGATCTGTGGAAAGGCCTGAAGTCATAAAAATGGCATGGCAGATAGTTATATGTTAGCTCTCAATGGGTCTTGAAGACCTCATTAGAAGCCCCATTTTAAAAAGTTGACAACTAAGGAAAGGCAAGAGGTATGACTTCCAGATTTTTCTTCTCTATGGTCAGGATATAATGTAAATTTAAGCAATGTGAGGTGAGGAACAAAGGCAGCCTACTCAAGAGTGAACACTCCTTTGTGTTTGATTACAAAGTTGTCCCAACCTCCTTAAAAGGAGAAAGAGCTATTCTTGGAAGCTTCTAGAAAACAGAATATTTCCTTGCCCCTTTTATCTTTGCACCCTTGATTGTCTCCCTGTCCACTCTCCTGAAAATGCATACCCAGTAGGCCAAGCCATAAGTGAGCATGCATAGCCCTGTGAGAAAGCTTTCTGGATTGGCTTTAGGCTACACCATCTTAGGACATCAGTATTTGTAGCATCTTGGGGCAAGCAAGGGCAATAGAGCCTAGCCAAGATTTGGGGCTTGAGGGCTTGATTGAAGGCTATTTTAAAAAAATAATTATTTGTATATTTATTTGTTTTTGTCTGCAGTCATTCTTCGTTGCTGTGCATAGGCTTCAGTAGTTGTGATTTACAGGCTGTAGAGCTCAGTCTCAGTAGCTGTGGTGCAGGGGTTTAGTTGCCCCATGGGATATTGGTTCCCAGACGAAGGAGCCAACCCACATCCGCTGTGTTGGCAGGCTAATTCTTAACCACTGAACCACCAGGGAAGTCCCTATTTATAAAGTAATAAATTCCCTCTCTAATGTACTTCCTTATTCAGGAAGGATGAGAAGATTTACAACTTGGATAACTTTGCTAGTATTTTTTATAGTAAGTATATTAATAAACAGTTTTGTTAACCCATAATACAACACTAGATTTACTAAATTGCTAATGTATTATCCTTTTAGTGTATCGCTAACATTTTGTTAAGCATTTTTGCATTGGACTTCCCTGGTGCTCCAGTGGTTAAGTATCTGCCTGCCAATGCAGGAGACAACAGGTTCAGTCTCTGGTCTGGGAAGATTCCATGTGCTATGGGGCCGCTAAGCCCGTGTGCCGTAACTTCTGAGCCCACACTCTAGAGCACGTGCTCCACAAAAAGAGAAGCTACCATGATGAGAAGCCCTTATGCTGCAGCAAAGACCAGCCCCTGCTCACCGCAGCTAGAGACAAGCCCACGCACAGCAATGAAAATATTTCTTTAATTAAAAAAAGAAAATAATTTTTGTGTCTATGTTCATGAGGATGTTAGTCTATACTTTTCTGGAAATGTCTTCAGCTGGTATTGGGGATCAGGGTAATTCTGGCCTCACAGAATGAGTGGGAAGTGTTTCCTCCTCTTCTACTTAATGAAATAAGTTGTGTAGAATTGGCATTATTTCATCTCTAAATATTTGCTAGAATTCAGCTGTTCTGGTTTTTTTTTTTTTTTGAGTAAAACTTTGTGTCTTNAATGGATGTTGAATTTTGTCAAAGGCTTTCTCTGCATCTATTGAGATAATCATATGGATTTTATCTTTCAGTTTGCTAATGTGGTGTATCATATTGATTGATTTGAGAATACTGAAGAATCCTTGCATCCCTGGGATAAAGCCCATTTGGTGATGATGTATGATCTTTTTAATATGTTGTTGCATTCTGTTTGCTAGAATTTTGTTAAGGATTTTTTCATCTATGTTCATCAGTGATATTGGCCTGCAGTTTTCTTTTTTTGTGGCATCTTTGTCTGGTTTTGATATTAGGGTGATGGTGGTCTCATAGAATGAATTTGGAAATTTACCTTCCTCTGCAAATTTCTGGAAGAGTTTGAATAGGATAGGTGTTAGCTCTTTTCTAAATTTTTGGTAGAATTCAGCTATGAAGCCATTTGGTGCTGGGCTTTTGTTTGTTAGAAGATTTCTGATTACAGTTTGATTTCTGTGCTTATGACAGGTCTGGTAAGATTTTCTATTTCTTCCTGGTTCAGTTTTGGAAAGTTATACTTTTCTCAGAATTTGTCCATTTCTTCCAAGTTGTCCATTTTATTGACATATATTTGCTGATAGTAGTCTCATGATCCTTTGTATTTCTGTGTTGTCTATTGTGATTTCCCCTTTTNCTGGTTCAGTTTTGGAAAGTTATACTTTTCTCAGAATTTGTCCATTTCTTCCAAGTTGTCCATTTTATTGACATATATTTGCTGATAGTAGTCTCATGATCCTTTGTATTTCTGTGTTGTCTATTGTGATTTCCCCTTTTTCCTTTCTAATTTTGTTGATTTGATTCTTCTACCTTTTTATCTTGATGAGTCTGGTTAATGGTTTGTCTATTTTATTTATCTTCTCAAAGAATCAGCGTTTAGTCTTGTTGATTTTGGCTATGGTCTCCTTTGTTTCTTTTGTATTTATTTCTGCCCTAATTTTTAAGAGTTCTCTCCTTCTACTAACCCTGGGGTGCTTAATTTCTTTTCCTCGTTGCTTTAGGTGTCGAGTTAGATTATTTATTTGATTTCTTTCCTATTTCTTGAGGTAGGCTTATATTGCTATGAACCTTACCCTTAGCACTGCTTTTACTGAATCCCATAGGTTTTGGGTTACTGTGTTTTCAGTTTTATTCTTTTCTATGAATATTTCAATTTCTTTTTTGAATTCTTCTGTGACTTGTTGGTTATTCAAAAGTGTGTTGTTTCACCTCCACGTGTTTGTGTTTTTTGTAGTTTTTTTTTTCCCCTGTAGTTGATATCTAATCTTACCACATTGTGATCAGAAAAGATGCTTGTGATGATTTCAGTTTTTTTAAATTTACCAAGGTTAGGTTTATGGCCTAGGATGTGATCTATCCTGGAGAAGGTTCTCTGTGAACTTGAGAAAAAGATGAAATTCATTATTTTAGGCTGAAATGTCCTATAGATATCAATTATCTGTTTATCAATTTTCTTGCTAATTTTTTGTTTAGTTGATCTATCCATAGGTGTGAGTGGGGTATTAAAGTCTCCCACTATTATTGTGTTACTTTAATTTCCCCTTTCATGCTTGTTAGCATTTACTTTACATATTGCGGTGCTCCTATGTTAGGTGCATATATATTTATAATTGTTATATCTTCTCCTTGGATTGACCCTTTGATCATTATGTAGTGTCCTTCTTTGTCTCTTTTCAAGGCCTTTATTTCAAAGTCTATTTTATCTGATACTAGTATTGCTACTCCTGCTTTCTTTTGGTCTCCATTTGCACGAAATATGTTTTTCCAGCCCTTCACTTTCAGTCAGTATGTGTCCCTAGGTTTGAGGTGGGTCTCTTGTAGACAGCATATATAAGGGTCTTATTTTTGTATCCATTCAGCCAGTCTTTGTTATTTGGTTGGGGCATTCAACCCATCTACATTTAAGGTAATCATTGATAACTATGATTCTATTGCCATTTACCTTGTTGTTTTAGGTTCGAGTTTACACACCTTTTCTGTGTTTCCTATCTAGAAAAGATCCTTTAGCATGTTGAAGAGCTGGTTTGATGGTGCTGAATTCTCTCCGCTTTTGCTTGTCTGTAAAGCTTTGGATTTCTCCTTCATATATGAATGAGATCCTTGCTGGGTACAGTAATCTGGTTTGTAGGTTTTTCTCTTTCATCATTTTAAGTATGTCTTGCCATTTCCTTCTGGCTTGAAGAGTTTCTATTGAAAGATCAGCTGTTATCCTGTGGGGACCCCCTTGTGAGTTATTTGTTGTTCTTCCCTTGCTGCTTTTAATATTTGTTCTTTGTGATTGATATTCTTTAATTTGATTAACATGTGTCCTGAAATCAGATTGATTATATTCTATTCTTTGCAGCCAAAGATGGAGAAGCTTTATACAGTAAAAAACCAAACCAAACAAACAAACAAACAAAAGCAAGACTGGGAGCTGACTGTGGCTCAGATCATGAACTCCTTATTGCCAAATTCAGATTTAAATTGAAGAAAGTAGGGACAATCATTAGACCATTCAGGTATGACCTAAATCAAAACACTAACGATTATCCAGTGGAAGTGAGAAATAGATTTAAGGGCCTAGACCTGATAGAGTACCAGATGAACTATGGACTGAGGTTCGTGACATTGTATAGGAGATAGGGATCAAGACTATCNATCTGATTGGAAATTTGTCAGTTTTATTGATCTTTACAAAAAACAACTTCTGGCTTTTTCTAATGTTAATCTTTATTCAGTTTCCTTGATTTATTCTTTTTTATTATTTCTTTTGTCCTGCTTACCTTGGGTATAATATGGTCTCCTCTCTTTCTAGTTTATTAAGGTAGAAGTTTAAGTTATTGACTTTAAACCTTTTTAATGAAAATATAAATATTTATATTAATGCTAAGTATACTCAACATGCCAGCAAATTTGGAAAACTCAGCAGTGGCCATGAGACTGGAAAAGGTCAGTTTTCATTCCAATCCCAAAGAAAGGCAAGCCAAAGAATGCTCAAACTACTGCACAATTGCACTCATCTCACACGCTAGCAAAGTAATGCTCAAAATTCTCCAAGTGAGCCTTTAGCAATACGTGAACTATGAACTTCCAGATGTTCAAGCTGGATTTAGAAAAGGCAGAGGAACCAAAGATCAAATTGCCAACATGTGCTGGATCATTGAAAAAGCAAGAGAGTTCCAGAAAAACATCTATTTCTGCTTTATTGACTATGCCAAAGCCTTTGGCTATGTGGATCACAATAAACTGTGGAAAATTCTGAAAGAGATGGGAATACCAGACCATCTGACCTGGCTCTTGAGAAATGTGTATGCAGGTCAGGAAGCAACAATTAGAACTGGACATGGAACAGCAGACTGGTTCATGGTTTTTTTTTTAGTTCGGACACTAAATACTTAGATCTCTTTGTTCTCTTTTTTAAACTGTAAATATTAAGAACTACTGAAAATTAAAACATTTTCTTGGTATATTTGAATCATACTTCATGGTTATTATGTTTAATATTTAATCAAACCGTAAATATTAAGAACTAATGAAAATTAAAACATTTTCTTGGTATATTTGAATCATACTTCATGGTTATTTTCAAGCAAACTGCCTACATTCACATCCCTGCATCACAATTTAATCTCAGGCAAGTTAAATAACTTCTCTGTATTTCAGCCCCTCATTTGTAAAATCGGGGATGATAACAATGTCTAACTAAAGAGATTGTTGTAGGGTAAATGAGATCATATATGAGGTGCTAAATATAGTGCCTAAGGCTCCAACTAGCACCTCTATATGAGTTAGAAAAAGAGCCCCTTTGGGTAGAGGAATTAAAAGGCACTTCCTCTCACCAATGAGTCAGAGGAAGTTACCCCTTTCAGGTCTATGCTTCATGTCCAGGCCTTGGCAAACAGACCTTGGCTGGCTTTCAGCCCTACTCATACCCTTGGAATGCCCCTTTGTGCCAAGCACAGTACTTAAACATGTGGGTGGCCATGACCACCTCCGATGCATAGTGAGTGCTCCATAAACCCAAAGCTCTTGTGAGGACTGTGTAGCATAGTGGTTAAATCCACGGCATCCGGAATCAGACCTAGATATAGAATGGTTGAGTTGTAAAATTTGTCTTCGACACCCTCCATTCTCCTTTGGTGCTTCTTTCTCTCCGTTTCCTCCTTGAAGCATCCCAGCTCTCATCTTCTCTGAAGGAACTGGACACAGTCAGGCAGTTCAGGAAGCCAAAGCTTGTCAAATCCTGATTAGGCAGACTGTTTCCTTGGGAGTGAGATCTTCGAGAGGCAGAGTCTGGCAAGGCCATTCAGCCCTGGCTTTGAATTTTGGCTCCTCAATCAATAGAAAATGTGCACAGGAAGCAAGAGAATGGCTTTGTATTCACTACTGACCCTAACTGAAATTTCATATCCCCAGCGCATGGTAAAGGCTTAAAATTGTTTTATTGGTAGTTATGATAATTTCTTTCAGAGCACAGGCCATGGGTTGTTTTTATTTTATTTATTTACCTATTTATTTATTTTTGGCTTCCTTGGGTCTTCCTTCCTGCTTTCTCTAGTTACAGCAAGTGGGAACTGCTCTCTGGTTGCAGCGTGCGGGCTTCTCACCATGGTGGCTTCTATTGGTGCAGAGCACAGGCTCGGAAGTTGTGGCACATGGGCTTAGTTGCTCCATGGCGTGTGGAATCTTCCTGGATCAGGGGTCAAACCTGTGTTCCCTGCATTGGCAGCTGAAGGGGATTCCTATTCACCAGAATCCCAGGGACGTCCCAAGACCATGTGTTAAATTGCTTTTAGCCCCTGCCATGTCAGGCACTTAATGTACACTTAGTAACTATGCTCCCAGAATTAATAGCATCATTGGTATTGCATTTTGCAAGATGCCTTCATAAAAACGGCTTCGTTCTATTTTTCACAACCTTGTGAAATAGGCAAACTCACCCTTTTGAGGCCAAATTTACAGATGAGGAAGATAAGACCCAACGCGGCATGTGGCCTGCCTACGATCACAGAGTTGACAAAACATAAAAGCTGATCCAGAGCCTAGAACTTCAGAACCTAGGACCTCACGCAGATTCCACGCCCACTTACAATGCCAGAGATTCCCGAAGTCCACTTAGGAGGCCAAGGCCAGGAAATGAATGAAGTTTCAATGATCCTCAAAGAGACTAGAAAAATAAAGATAGGTAGAGTGTTCATTTTTCGTAAAGCTAAACTATCTTCATTTCAAAAGCTAACCTTGGGGGCTTCCCTGGTGGTCCAATGGTTAGGAATCCACCTTGCAATGCTGGGGATACAGGTTCAGTCCCTGGCAGGAGAGCTAAGATCCCACAGGCTACACAGCAGCGAAACCCATGCGCTACAACTATTGAGCCCATGTGCTCTGGAACCCATGTTCCACAACTAGAGAGCCCACGTGCTGCAAGTGCTGAACCCACGCACTGCAACTAGAGACTCTGTGTGGTTCAACGGAGGACCCTGCATGCCGCAACCAAGACCCAACACAACCAAATAAATAAGCGTTTTTAAAAGCTCAATTTAAAGATAAAGTATCCTTTATTGTGAGACTGTACTCTTCCTAACTTCATGTTAAAATATATGTTCTTCTATAGTGTTATTAGGTGAAAGTTATTAGACGTCCAAAAGTTGCCAAAGCAACACTTGTCTGTCCCCCCTGCACCCAGTTATCTGACGTTTTATTAGTGGGTAAAATCTAAGACTGAGAGCCACTTTGCAATAACATGCCATATCTTTTGAATAAATAAATGCATGGAATATTTAAGGCAACTAAAATCCTTATCGTACCAGCTTACTTAGGAAACACACCCAAACTAGAGAGATTAACTTGGGGGGGGCGGGGGACTGTATTCAGGATGTCTTCAGTTTCAAATTGGGTTAGTGCTGCATCTTTGGGAGGGAGAGGAGGGGGCGGTGGAGAGGACCTTAAAAAAAAAGAAAAAAGAGCATACTCCAAAATAACTGGATTGCGTTTCTTTGCGTAACCATGCTTGCTACAACACCATTTTGTTTTGTCACTTTCTCTGGTCAGCCTGATCAAATACTCTGCCCACTTAAAGGAGATTGGCCTTGGAAACAATGCCCTGGGAGAAAAGGCTGCTGTTGACCTACTTGAAGCACTGAGAGCCAGAAAGACAAGTAGGTGTTTTCAGTTTGTGTTCCCCTTCACCTGTCCACATCTACTCCTTCCCAAATGCTGCACTACTCACAACTTGCTCCACTTTTTCCACTGAATAACTGGCTGGAGCTAAGTGATGACCAGGATCACTGTCACAGGCTGGCCACCATCGTGTGGCCTGTGATTTGCATTAAATTCAAGTGTTCTTAAGATGTGATATGTAGTCTTTGATCTAGGTGATAAATGTTGTTGAAATGAAATTTTCTCTATTGCTCTTTCTTTTCTCCTGTGCTCTTGAAAAATGAAAGTGTTAGTCACTCAGTCGTGTCTGACTCTTTGCGACCCCATATACTGTAGCCCACCAGGCTCCTCTGTCCATGAATTCTCCAGACAAGAAAAACAGAGTGGGTTGCCATTCCCTTCTCCAGGAGATCTTCCCCAGGGATCAAACCTGGGTTTCCTGCATTGCAGACAGATTCTTTACCATCTGAGTCACCAGGGAAGCCCTGAACTCTTATCCTCACCTATTCTCTGAGGACTTGTCTCCTGTTCTCTATTCTTTCTCCCAACCTGACCTGCAAAGATTTCTCCAGGTATCAACTGGAAAACTAAAGTAATAGCCCTCATAAGATTCTGATGTGCTTCCTGGATCATCAAAGAATGGCTCGAGTGTGACAGGTACAGAGAGAGCATTAAGGGTATTTTTTAAATCATGTAATCCTTTTGTAATCCAGAGCCAGACATTGTGGAGTGAAGTCAAGTGGGCCTTAGGAAGCACTGCTGTTGATAAAACTAGTGGATGCGATGAAATTCCAGCAGAGCTCTTCAAAACCCTAATGGATGATGTCATCAAGGTGTTGCATTCATTATGTTAGCAAATCTGGAAGACCCAGCAGTGGCCACAGGCCTGTAAGAGGTCAAGCTTCATCCCAATTTCTCCCAAGAAGGGTAGTACTAAAGAATGTTCTAACCATCAGACAATTGCGCTCATCTCCCATGCTAGTAAGGTTATGTTTAAAATCTTGCATGCTAGGCTTCAGCATTATGCAAACCAAGAAATTCCAGATATCCAAGCAAGGTTTAGAAAAGGTACAGGAACCAGAGATCAAATTGCCAACATTTGCTGGATCATAGAGAAAGAAAGCTAGGGAATTCCAGAAAAACATCTACGTCTCTTTCATTGACTATGCCAAAGCCTTTAACTGTGTGGATCATAATAAACTGTAGAAAGCTCTAAAAGAGATGGGAATACCAGGCTGCCTTACCTGTCTCCTGAGAAACCTGTATGGGGGTCAAGAAGCAACAGTTAGAACCCTGTTGGAACAACTGACTGGTTCAAGATTGAGAAACTTATGACGGAGCTGTCTGCTGTCACCCTGTTTATTTAACCTATATGCTGAGCACATCATGAGAAATGCCAGGCTGGATGAGTTACAAGCTGGTATCAAGATAGACAGGAGAAACATCAACAACTTCAGATATGCAGATGATACCACTCTAATGGCAGAAAGCGAGGAGGGACTAAAGAGCCCTTGATGAGGGTGAAGGAGGAAAGTGAAAGCCAGCTTAAAACTAAATATTAAGAAAACTAAGATCGTGGCATCCAGCCCCATCACTTCATGGCAAATAGAGGAGGAAAAGGTGGAAGCAGTGACAGACTTCCTCTTCTTGGGCTCTAAAATCACTGTAGACGGTGACTGCAGCCATGAAATCGGAAGACATTTGCTTCTTGGCAGGATAGCTAAGAAAAACCTAGACCGTATGTTGAAAAGCAGAGACATTACTCTGCCAACAAAGGTCTATATGGTCAAGGCTATGGTCTTCCCAGTGGCCATGTACAGTTGTGAGAACTGGACCATAAAGAAGGCAGAAGGCCAAAGAATCGATGCCTTTGAACTATGGTACTGGAGAAGACTCCTGAGGGCTCCTTGGATGGCAAAGAGATCAAACCAGTCAGTCTTAAGGGAAATCAACCCTGAATACTCATTGGAAGAACTGATGCTAAAGCTGAAGCTCCAGTATTTTGGTCATCTGCTGCAAACAGCTGATTCATTGGAAAAGTCCCTGATGCTGGGAAAGATTGAGGGCAAAAGGAGAAGAGGGCATCAGAGAATGAGATGGCTGGATGGCATCACCAATGCAATGGACATGAACTTAGGCAAACTTTGGGAGATGGTGAGGGGCAGGGAGGCCTGGTGGGCTGCAGTCCATAGAGTAGCAAAGAGGTGGACACGACTGGGCCACTGAGCAACAACGAAAATCCTTTGAAAGTGAGAGGCTCACATACCGAGCCAGCTGTTTAGTACTGGCCACACCTGTCCTCTCCTTCACAATACACATGTCCAGAATTAATGATAGCCACTCTTACTGCTGGTGGAAAAATGAGGAAAGGTCATTTTATTTATCTATTTATTTTGTAACACCAAAACATTTTGCACTGGGGTATAGCCTATTAGCAACGTTGTGATAATTTCAGATGAACAGTGAAGGGACTCAGCCATACATGTATGTCCATTCTCCCCCAAATCCCCCTCCCATCCAGGCTGTCACATAACATTGAGCAGAGTTCCATGTGCTATACAGTAGGTTTTTATTGGTTATCCATTTAAAAAATAGCAGTGTGTACAAAGAAAGGTCATTTTCAATAAAGCTCAATGAAAGACAGCATAGACACATTTGAAAATCCAAACTCAGTGTTAATAAAACATGGGACACATCTTGGTACACTATCTGGTAGATTATGTGGAGAGAATGAAATGATATAAGCATCCAGTCTTCTATCATTTTTACGATAAAAGTCTTATTAGAGACATGACATAATTTCACATGGCAGATTTTTTTTTTTAACGCTGGCAGCTTTAGAGAGAATTATAATATTACCGTTTACTTCACTGTCACTTTTTTTTCCCATTGTCATTTTTAAACTGAAATTTCTGCATTGCCATTTAACAGTCGATCAAATGATTCGGGGAAGGCAATGGCACCCCACCCCAGTACTCTTGCCTGGAAAATCCAATGGATGGAGTAGCCTGGTGGGCTGCAGTCCATGGGGTCGCTAACAGTCGGACAGACTGAGCGACTTCACTTTCACTTTTCTCTTTCATGCATTGGAGAAGGAAATGGCAACACACTCCAGTGTTCTTGCCTGGAGAATCCCAGGGACGGGGGAGCCTGGTGGGCTGCCGTCTATGGGGTCACACAGAGTCGGACACGACTGAAGTGACTCAGCAGCAGCAGCAGCAGCAGCAGCAAATGATTCCAGGATTTTAAGATTATCCCTTTATTTTTAGAGAAACAGAACATCTACTTCCTAGTCCATTTAAGTTGAGTTTAAACTAAACAGATTTATTCTGTTAAAATTAATTTAAATTTAACTTTAATTTAGGCTTAATAAACAGAAGGCAGGTTAATGATTTCATTTGCTTTTTCTTGGCACTGTAGCAACTTTCTCATTACACACTGCACCAGAAGACATTATAAGGCTGCAGTGGGTGCTAATGATGGGTGGTCTCAGATGGTTGATGGAAAATAATTATCACTGAGTACGTATTTGGAGCTGCAAAACATAGTGCTTGCTTGATGAATGGTTCAATTTGCAGAAGTAGGAAGATGATCATGAAATACCTGCCTGATAATATTCATTTAAAAAGCATTAAAATGTCCCTTCTAGTTCAAGAAATCAGCTTTTCCCAAATGTAGTGTACATATGAATAGTTTGAATGCATTCATATTTTGAGCCAAATAATCATGAGATATTTCTGCTGGAGCAGTTCAATCAGATTTATTAGTTTGAATACCAGAAAAGACTCTTCAAACCAAGGTTACTTGATTGGATTCTACAGGGAAAATATCTTGACATTTAGCCCTAATATGACATCATTTTAAATATTAAAAGCAATTCGTAATATTACTAGTTAGAGAACTAATGTTCTTCTGATTGCTTCTGTGTTCTTATAATTAATAAGTTATTAAGCTAATTTTTAATTCTAATTCTCCTTCTCTCATGAAATCCAAATTAATAGCCTAAGGCTATTTATTTGCCAGCCAAGGAGTTCTTAATGACCTATTTTAACGATGGAATACACACAATAATTATGTTTCCTCAGAAACATCAACTTCATGTGTTTAAAAAAAAAATTTTAACAGAAAGACAAGTCTCTATCCACATCTCACAGCACTGTTTTTTGACTAATTTTTTTTAAAAGAACCAGAATACTTCAGGATCACTTTGTTTATTTATTCATACTTATTTCTTTCACATACATTTATTAAATGCCTTTTGTGTGCCAGGCCCTATTCTCAATGCTGGTAACTGAGCAATGAATTCCTGCCTTCATAGGGCTTACTTCCTAGTAGAGAATGACAGACATTAAATCAGCTAGTTCAAAAAAAAGGAAAATATATATGATTGTGTATAATATGGAGATTACACTTCAGAGAAAAATAAAGCAAGAAAAGGAGATAGTGTGTATACATCAGGGGCCGGAGGCTGCCAGGGAAAAGAGACATTTGAATAAAGACCCAAAGGAGGAAGGGAGCAAGCCATGTAAATACCCGTGAGATGCACATTCCAGGTAAATGAATAGCAAGCACAGTGGTCATAAAGCAGGAGCCTGCCTGGTGTGTTCCAGTGCCAGAAAGGCAGCCAGCAGGGCTGGAATGGGGTGAGTGAGAACGGGAAGGCAATAAGGTAAAAATGCCAAGAAGTAAGTGTGGAGGGTGGGGGGCCTTCTAGACAATTATGAGAACTTTAGTTTTTAACTCTATTCAGTTGGAAAAGCACCTGAGAATTTTAAGCTGAGTTGTGACCTGATCTGACCCACATTTTAACAGGACCATTCCAGCTCTAAATTGAAACAGATTTGGGGATGGGGGGGGTGGGGGTTGGGAGTGGGGGTGATGCAAGAGCAGAAGCAGAGAGAACACTTAGGGAGTTTTCTCTGGAAAAATGAAACAGCCTTTCAGCAGTCCCAGGATACCCAGCAATGAGCTTGAGGTGAGAAGCTAGAAATAGGAGGAGTAAGGAAAATTCTACACATTGAACGTCTGGGATTCAGCCTTTTTCTTCACCCAAGCTATCTTTGTCTGCCTTGCTTCCAGAAGTCTGATAGTCATGTAGAAGACTGGGGTATTCTTTGAAAAACTGAACAGCCCCAGAGAAAGGAACTCCAGATGCTGAGAGTTGGCCACTCCCTCACCATTCAAAGAAGCCCTGTACATACACAGGAGTTTCCCATCAGTCTTTGGATGCCTCTTGCTTCACTGTGAACAGAAATCTCAGAATCTCCAGAGACATGAAGCAATTCTCCAACACAGGAAACCATGCCTGAAACAAAGAGAATAAAAGAGCCCTGAAGATATAGAGACTATGTGAAAAACTTTAAAAAGAAATGTTATAACACTCTCAGTGAAACAAAAAGTCATGCATCTATAAAACAAGAACAAGATGCTATGAAAAAAGATTATTAAAAAAATTAGGTTCTTAGAAAGTGAAAATAAAAACTTCAAACAAATGTTGAAAAATGAAGTCAAGAAAGTCTTCAAAGTAGAGCGAAAGATAGGGAGATGAAAAATTGGTGAGAAAATATGAGCAAGAAGATCAATCTAAGAGCACCAGTAACTAACTCATAATTTCAGAAAGAAAAGAAGGAAGTGAGGGAAGGGAATTATCAAAGGAATAAACCAAGAACTTTCCCAGAACCAAGGGACATAAATCAGCATATTCAAAGAGCCCTCTGAGTGCTCAGCACAGTGCATGACAATCATGGCTTTCAGAGTGCTGGGAATAAAAGGTAGATCTTAACAACATACGGGGCTTCCCTGCTAGCTCAGCTGGCAAAGAATCTGCCTGCAGTGCAGGAGACCCAGTTCGATCCCTGGGTCGGGAAGATCCCCTGGAGAAGGGAATGGCAACCCATTTCAGTATGCTTGCCTAGAGATCTCCATGGACAGAGATCATGGGGTCACAAAGAGTTGGACACGACTGAGTGCCTAGCACACGCAACAGTATATAAAAAGAGAAAGAAAGATTGCATACAAAGGACTGGAAGTCAGGAAAATCATGGACTTCGTAACTGAAAACTAGAGGCAAAGGAGCTCTGCCATGACAGCTCTGTGAGAACTCTACACATTCCTAACTCCTAACCAAGTGTGAGTGGAAACTAGAGATGTTTGTAGCTTGAAAGGACTCAAACTCTGTACCTCCTCTGTATCCATTCTCAGAAAGCTTCCAGAGAATATACTTGAGCAAAGTGAGGGAATAAATCACACAGACAAAGAATACAGAATCCAGAAATCAGAAGAACTGTAGAAAAGGGAGTCCCAGATGATGGTTGAGGTCAGAAAAATGGAGAACTTTAAAAAGGGGGGATATTGCATTAAAAACTGAATCAATAGGGGATTCGAAATGCTTAAGTATTTTGAAAGAAATAATGATAGCTGTGTGAGAAATAAAAGAAGTTAAGGGGATTATTTCAAATAGATACTTAATTGTTTAGTTATATGTATGCATTATTTTGATTGAAATATTTTTAGAGAATTGAACAGGGCATAGCTTTCTCATCGTGCCAGTCACCATTATATAATTCCATCTCAGTATCTAATACTATCTTAAGTCATCTCAGCTTCTGCTAAGGACTTGGAGTATTGAAGAATGGGTAGAACTTTACAAGGAGAAGAAATTGATGGCTGAAAGTATGTTCAGGGAACATGACAGTCTTTTGTGGGTTTGGGTGCTATACCAACTCTCTGAGGCTTCAGGCTGGCCCCCAAACCATACTGCTGGCCCCATTTCGAATGGTCTCCAACCCCCAAAACTCCTTTCAGCCAGAGCCATGAATCCCACACTCTTTCTGCCTTTCTCAGTGATCAAGACTTTGGACCTTCTTTTCCTATTGAAGACCTTGTTTTCCTCTACTTTGGACCTATCCTGTTTCTTTCTTTTAAACTCTGAGCTTTGTTTCTCTCCATGACTATGATTCACACCTACTGAGATGATGCTTGGCTGTGTGGAAAAGAACCAGCTACAGCGGTTTAATACGGTAGAGGAAGACTGGGGAGGTAAGAGACACTCCACCATGTCATTCACATCCCAGGTTCCCTCTCTTCACCATTAACCTCAACAAGGTTATCCTCATGGTTTATCCTCAAGGTTTATCCTTATGGTTGCAAAGTGGCTGCTTCACCAGTAGCCTCCCATTTCTATTCCACACCAGAAGAAGGAAGGGACAAGGAGAAATTGTGGACACCTATATGAGGAAAATCTCTGAAATTCCCAGGATAGTTCTGCTTATGTCTAGTTGGTGAGAAGTATGTCACATGCCCATCCTTAATGCCAAGGAGGACTGGAAAATAGTTTT